>BGPT01000161.1:296655-429318 GCA_003297045.1 Symbiodinium sp. clade C Y103 | reverse complement strand
AGCCGAATAGTCTTGATTCTTGCGCCTCCCCCCAGCATGAATATGAGTCTCACTCATATTGCTCGGCTTCCACACGGGATAGCACCACAAAAGAGACACACACAATACGGTGTGAACTTTGACCCCAAATGGCTGCAAAATGAGCTGATCATGGGATGTACTTTCAAGCACAAAAACACAACAAACGTAATTAGACTTAAGTCAAACCTAAGTATGTTCTAACTCCAACCTAACTAAAACATGGTTTCAAGTCTAAGTTGACCTAAGTATCCTTAAGTCACTTACAACTAATGATCATTACTTATAATTAACTTCCACTAACTTAACCTAAATTATACCAACTTCTAAACCGCTTATGAATAGCTTCTAATCTGATTGTATACAGTTTATATTTAAAAAAAACCTATAGGTATGGAGGACATATATGCATCAAGGTGATTGAACTACTTGCTAACTTGGACTGGGGGATGGAGAAGACTTGTTTCGGTTGGGATAAAAATGTAGGAATCTCATCACAATGGCTACTGAGAGTGTTGGAATCCCATTTGGTGGATAGTTTGAGTGGTGGGGTGAGTGACCTGTTTGTTTGGGGAACGGTAGTGGGAAACCCAACATTTCTTTGGGTTGAATAGTTTATTGAGGCTACTGACTGAGGGGAACCTATTATTTTGCTAGGATATTGTGTTGAATGGTCGTAGGCTTCAAGGCATTTCCTACGGGATGGTGTGCATGAAATCGGAGGTTTCCTTTTGGGTCCAAGAATGTGTGGAGTTCCCTGGCAGTTGAAACCGGTGAGTTTCCGAGGCTCCCAGAGCCGTCACCCCTAGCCTTGTCGACGCAAGTGCCCTGGTCCACACAGTTGAAAGCCGCCGATCCAGATTGGCAACTTGATCATTGGTAAGGGAGATGGACGGGTTTTGGCAGGAGCCCTGGACACTACTGTTCAAAGGAAAGCGTTAGATCTTATGAGTCTTGAGGGTTCACATAGTCTTATATATTCATTTGAAGGCGTTGGCTCGTCCATGGCTTGTACGTCTGTGCTGTTTGACTTCTTTCATGTGAAGCTGGTGCTGAAACGCATCATGCTTGGCAGTTGATGCTTTGGGAACTTGGAAGCCAGAGAGAGTTTCTATCTACTGTAAATTGAGGAGCTGCTTGTGAAAGTTGAGTTTTACATTCACCCAGTTTAGTGCTGAAACAGTGGAGCCACAGCCATCTTTTTTGCCGGCCCTGGTCAGTATTGTAATCAATTAAGAACTATATATAGTTTTTATTCCCATCATTATCCACCAAGCAAGTCACAAGTACAGTACCAGTAGTACCGCACAAGGCGGTGGCGGAAGTTTCAGGAATAGCAAACTATAGGAGAGGTGAGTTGATGGGATGCAGGAACGGCAGAGCGAACCCNGGCAGAGCGAACCCACTCATGGATCGAAAGGTGGTTGGAGCGTCGGCCTATCTATCTATCTATCTGCCTGCCTAACTAACTGACTAACTGACTAACTGATTAACTGACTAACTGACTAACTGCCTGCCGAACTAACTGACTAACTGACTAACTGACTGACTGACTAACTAACTAACTAACTAACTAACTAACTGATTAACTAACTAACTGACTAACTGACTAACTGACTAACTGACTAACTGACTAACTGACTAACTGACTAACTGACTAACCGACCAACTGACTATCTGACTAACTGACTAACTGACTAACTGACTAACTAACAAACTAAAGAACTAACTAACTAACTATCTAACTAACTAACGAACTAACTAACTAACTGACTGACTGACTGACTGACTAACTGACTAACTGACTAACTGATTGACTAACTGACTGACTAACTGACTAACTAAGTGACAAACTAACTAACTAAGTTGTTAAGTTGTTAAGTGGTTAAGTTGCTAAGTTGTTAAATTGTTAAGTTGTTAAGTTGTTAAGTTGTTCAATTGTTACGTTGTTAAGTTGTTCAATTGTTAAGTTGTTAAGTTGTTAGTTCAGCTAGTTAACTGACATCTCAAAATAGGCTTAAAACCATCAGTTTTTGACACTTTTGACTTCCAAATGTGCTTGGCGCCACAACGCC
The DNA here is from genome assembly GCA_003297045.1 of Symbiodinium sp. clade C Y103. Lineage (NCBI taxonomy): Eukaryota > Dinophyceae > Suessiales > Symbiodiniaceae > Cladocopium > Cladocopium sp. clade C. Next base: position 427,225 of record BGPT01000161.1, on the reverse strand, counting down.
GTGCACTTTTTCGACACCGAATCATCATCGAATCGTCAAAAAGTGGTCCGAGACCTTCACGTTTTTACGATTTTCACTTCCAATGTGCTTCGCGCCACAGCGCCGTGCACTTTTTCGACATCTCAACTTCCAAAAGTGCTCCGACCATGAGGTGTTTTTACACTTTTCACTTCCAAATGTGCTTCGCGCCACAGCGCCGNGCCGTGCACTTTTTCGACATCTCAACTTCCAAAAGTGCTCCGACCATGAGGTGTTTTTACACTTTTCACTTCCAAATGTGCTTCGCGCCACAGCGCCGTACACTTTTTCGACATCTCAACTTCCAAAAGTGCTCCGAGACCGACAGTTTTTAACACTTTTTACTTCCAAATGTGCTTCGCGCCACAACGCCGTGCACTTTTTCAACATCTCAACTTCCAAAAGTGCTCCGAGACCGTCAGTTTTTAACACTTTTTACTTCCAAATGTGCTTCGCGCCACAACGCCGTGCAACTTTTCATCTCTCATCTCCCAAGATGTCTCCGCACCCGCCGCTTTAGCGAGCCTACTTCTCGACCCTCCGGAGCCACAAAACATTGGAAAAACACAGTGTTTCGCGACTTTCCTACCTTTTCGCGCACCTGCATCTCTTCTCTTGTGACTTTCTTCATCTTCTGACTTTCTTCATGGCTGTGCTTGTCTATCTGTCCATATTGTCGGAAGGTTTAGCTTCTAAACTTCCTTCGAACATGTAGCCAGGTATGACGAAGACGACGCTGGCTACTCCTCCAACTCCTCCCTGCTGGATGCCGGGGTGCTGCCTGACGCCCCCGACGCGGAAGCCGCGGCGCCGGCGGCATCGGCGGCACCGGCGGCACCAGCAGTGGCGCAGGCGCCAAAGCCGGCGCCGAAGGCGGCGGCTCCCAAGCCGAAGGTCAAGGCCAGGGCTGGATCGCCCAAGGCCAAGGCCAAGGTGAATGTGGCTAAACCCAAGGTGCAGCCGCAACTTGATGAGAATTTTTGGGGGGGATGGATGAGGCTGCAGTTTTCGGTGATCTCATTCCACCTTGAAACTATTGAATGCAAAGGTGAAACTGATTGAATTTAGGGGAGGAAGTGCGCAAAAGAACGCCTGCGGCTGTGCTCCTCAGAAACTTAACGTGAAACATTGTGAAACCAAAAACATGCAAAACACATTGAAACATATATGTTCCAAAGCCATTTCATTCTGTTCCATGCCAGGTTTTAGGGGTGAACAGATCCCAGACTTTCATCCCTTAGCAGAAGCACAAAAGCCTAGATGAGCTGATCCGCCTTTGAGGAAGGGCCGTGCTCAAGGCATTTCGGCTATGGATGGTGTGACAGATGCGCCTTAGTGGCAGGCAGCACGGAGGAAGTCTATTTTCAGAGCTTGAAGAGGTATAAGAGGTGTTGATCACGTTTCATCTCACACAAGATGCAAGGAAAATCCGAGGAAATTTAATTTTGCCTTCAGTATCGGCTGGTAGATGAGTTGTCCGCTGCAGTTGGTGTAAAAAAAATTGGACTTGCCAGGGCCAACTAGCACTTGTGGTTTGTTTTGACATTTGAGCAGTTGAGCATGTCCACTCCCAATTCAAGGCATGGAACACGACAAGATATGGTGCTGCAAGAGCCACATCCCCTCCCAAAAACACATCCCCAAATGCCCCAAATGTTTGTGGCTTTGGCAACATCTCCATTGCCATCCACTTTTGCTGCATCCCCCCATTGGTGATGATGATACTGGGTTCTACTTGCCTACTCATTCACTGGATGCATTGTCAAGTGCACTTTGTTCATTTTTTGCCTTTTTGGGACTAGCGGTTCGTTTGCGATGTATCATGATGTATCCTACTGAAAATTAAACGTGTGGCGGGGAATTGAAAAACCAGCAACCTCACCACATAGATTGTACAAACCCAGTAAGCCTCTAATTTTGGCATATTTTGGACGGTTTTATGCCATCCATTTCTGGTGATAGTGGGGGTTGGTTGCTATTGGGTTTACAACGACAAAATCTCTAGGTTAGGGTCCCAAATCTTGAAATCTCTGGATTTGCGCACATCAATGTATATCAGTGTACTTACGTTGTTTAAAATTGATTTTGGATTTTCCCAATCGGAAATCAACTACTTGGGGAATCTATAGTGAATATGTATCATTTGTGGGGGGTTCCTGGAGTGAGCAAATCAGCCTTCACTACCCCTATAGGATATCTAAGCAAATTAGCTTTTACTATTACTATTGTTTTGGGGTTCCTTAGTATTTGCTATCCTATTTGAAGGTTCAATACTGCCGGGTGGGGCCCCCTAGATAGCTAGCTTGGTTTATAACTTGGTGAACCAGGATCAGCCATGGGGATGTCACTATAGTACACTATAGTTGACAGATGTTAATAGATGTTAATAGCATAGGGTCTATATAATTGTACAAACCAACTTACGACTTGGGGGCCCCACCTTGTATAGCCTAACCCTCCCTTTCCGCGGCGTTTCCGCGGCTTCAGGACCTCTTTTCGAGTCCCATCCATCGCCGCGAAGCCGTGGCGCACCCGGCGGACCGGGCGGATCCACAGGCGGTGCGGGTCCTGCAGACAGGCGGCGGGATGGAACCTGAACTGCATCTGGGTGTGGCTGATTTCATGGGGGATTTCATCAACGATTTCATGAGGAGTGTAGTATATGGGTTCTATGAGTTGTTTTTTGTTGATCCAACGGTTTCTATAATTATCCGGTTGTCCCATGATTATCCCATTGAACTATATTGAACTATATACTAATATTTATATAGCGTTTACATGGGTGCTACAAACCAATAATGGAAATATACTAAGTGTAATATGATATATTCTATATAACATTATATAACCCATCTTGAAAGGGGAGGATGCTGGTGATTGAGCCCATAGATGGGCGAAGAAACATGATACAACATGATACAACCAGCATGCGGAATGGGATGTAACATGATATAATTTGATTATTAAACATTAAGATTGAGCTGGTGATTGAACAGTAACTATGTTCCAATCTGGTCATTGAGCCATGCTCAGCCGATAGATTGGGGAACAGTAAGACAATAAAGTAATGAGATATCTATATCTATATATGTATATAGACAAAAACTGTGGTATTACCATAATGAATCCCAACACCATGGAATTGCTATTGATTGGAGTTCAGGGTGGAGAAGGGCATTTTCACCAAGTGGTGAGGGGCCGTGAGGGGCGCCAGCTCCACGGTATGCATCGGCATGCCTCAGATGACTTACGATTTTCCGATGGGACAAGCGCCAAGACCTAGGACCTAGGAAAGGACTGACGGTTATGGGTGGTATAGCTGTTACAGTATAAGATACATCGGTTTTCGGTATGTATGCGTTCTGGCAACTGAATCCCCATGATGGTTAGTTCGGTCGAGTTCTGTTCCAGCCAATTTGCCTAGCCCCTGATGATCTAATTAATCAGCCCTCGAACAGACTCTCTCGCAACATGACCATCACAAGTAAAGATGTCATTAATCCGCCGTGGATTCAAGATCTGTAGGTAGGTTCAGGTTCACAGAAGCCTGCCCACAGCCAGAGCCAATGTGCTCTGTGTACTCCGCACTTTCCAGTGAAAGAGTTGCTGTTGTGGATGACTATGAAGGCAAAACAGCCAAAGAAATGAAACAATCTTTGGCAGCTCAGATTGGCATCTCCAGATTTCGGCAGAAGCTTTGGTGTGAAGATTGGTCTCACGAAATTCAAGATGACGAGACTGTTGCTTCCGAAGTCTCAAAGGTCCGTTTGATCGTGTTGGATTTTTGGCCACCAGAAATAGAGGAAGACCAAAAAATGATCGCTGCATCAATGGACAATGATGTGTTTGCACTGGAAAAATTGCTTCAGCATCCTCGCAATCCCAATGTGAGGGATGCAGATGGCGATACACCTTTGCATCATGCTGCTGAAGAAGGACACGTGGAACCCATGCGGCTCTTGCTTGAAGCGGGTGCGGAGACAGATGTCCGAGACACAACAGCTGAAGGTTGGACACCATTGCTTTTAGCAGCTTTAATGGGCAATGTCGACAGTGTGAGTTTGTTGCTTGAAACTGGATCTGACACTGGTCTCGCCATGGTTGACCGTGGCGCAGCGCCCTTGCACCTTGCAGCGCAGAATGGTCATTTTGAAGTCGTTGCATTGTTGATTGCAGCGGGTGCTGATCGGAACCAGGCCTCCTCAGATATCGGGGCCACAGCATTGTTCATTGCAGCGCAGATAGGCCAAGTTGAGGTCGTGCGCTTGCTGATCGAGGCCGAAGTTGACATGGACACAGCCACAACTGACACAGGCACAACACCCTTGTTCACAGCTGCTGAGCAGGGCCATGTTGAGGTGGTTTGTTTGCTGCTTGAGGCTGGAGCTGAGGTTAACAAAGCCAAAACTCGAACTGGAGTAACACCGTTGCACATCGCAGCCAAGAAGGGCCACACCGAGGTGGTTCGTTTGCTACTGAAGGCCAGAGCTGACCTCAACAAAGCCACAGCTCAAACTGGAGGGACACCGTTGTACATTGCAGCTTTGAATAGGCATTTCAAGATTGTGCGCTTGCTGAGGGAGGCTGGTGCTAGGCTATTCTGAGTCGCAATGCAGCATTTCCTGAAGGAGAGTGCAAAATAGGCTGCAGCGCGCAAATGTCAAAGTTGGGCTCATTGTTTGGTTGAGACTGTGGGTTGCGCACCGTAAAGAACCGCTTTCCGACCCGCCCTGAGTGCAGAGAAAAAGCTACAAGTGAAACGGATATCATTGATATCAATATAAATTCGCACTAGACTAGTAATATGCCCATATCCAGATAGTGTTTGATAGTTTCATTGGTGCCGCAAATGGGAAATGAGATGAAAAGAAATGAGACCTATACTCCCCAGCTGGACGCACAATTTTAGTCATTAATAGTCATCTCAGATAATAGTCATCTCAGATTATCTGAGCTGACCAATAACGAGTTGAAACTCCAAGTTATATCCATGACATGCGACCGGAAGTGGCGAGGATATGGTGCAGCAGGATCCGGAAGTGCTCTCAGAACCCGAGTCACAGGACTCAGCCACTGGGCATGAAATGATGGGGATATGTCAGATTGTCAGCAGCAGTGGTGGTGGAGCAGCAGTGGTGGTGGTGGTGGTGATGATGATGATGGTGATGATACAAACAAAGAAGCATATCAGGATTTGGTTGATCTAGGCTTTCAAAACCATACTGGCAGATGTTCAAATCGCACAAACAACAATCAAGTCTCCAATATGTTCAACCATGCGTTTGGTACGAACCTCGCCATGGCCAGGCGAGGCTATAGTTGATCCCTCACCCAAGCATGGTGACGCAAATCATGCATACCCACGCAATGAGAATTGACGCCTTCCTGGCTGATTCCTCTATTTAACGCCTGTGAGTGGCTAGATATTTGGATATCAGATGATATCAGTGATATTAGCAAATGTTCGAGAACAAGAACGCCCATCTTCCGGACCATTTGGGAATTTGAGACACAGCAACACCCTCCACTACCATCTCAAAATGCAAGGAAAGAATTGAAGAATCACCGAAAAAAGGTCGAATTTACAGGCAAATCATGAAGAAGTAACGAATTTTCTAGGCCCTTTTGGGATGCTTGGATTAAGCCCCCATCGCCCCATGACCCCATGACGCCGATGGCCTTTAGGTGGATTCGATCTCCGGTGAAATCGCGCGATCTTGGGATCCCAGCGCCAAAGATGTGCCGCGGACACCGGAGCAGTGAACAGATTGATCAGATTTGATGATATAATGTAAATGGGTAGGAAATGGATGAACAGAAATGGATATATGATTATATGATATATTAGATGTTGTGTATACGAGTATCCGACAAAATCATCAGCAATTGAAAGTAGTACCTCGTAGAGAGCTGCCTTGAACTTTGCTTCCAATGGAAATTCTTTCGCCTCACTGCATAATAGTCATGCTAGGATGATTTTCCTCTTAAAGACATGATTTTCCCAGGTCGGAGTACAGGAGTGCAACATTTGGGAGAACCGGCAATTGAATGTTTTTTTTTTGAAATTATTTGGTGCTTCGAAGACATGTAATAGAGATGTGAAATACCCTGTAAATGGATGTAAATGGAGCTTTATATATAGCTGGAACAATGATCTGTGTATAAATGAGTGATTTTCCATTACCCCCAATCAATTGAGTTTTATATGCAGGCGAATGTGGAAAAACCAATGGGAATCGCCTGTTGGGGATGGTTTCAAGCCCTGAGGTTCTGAACCCTTTGTCCTCTGTTTCGTGGGTAGGATTCTCCGGACATCACAGCTGCCATTTTTGAGTATTTTTTGGCTGTTCAAAAAGAAGTGAATCCTCAAGATTTGAAATACGATATTTATCTATGATGATATATACACACTATAAATAGATATGTATGTGCTGAATTCAATATCAACATTGTGTTTTGATGCTTGTTGTTTGCATGAACATCTGATAATATATGCCATTTGTGTGAGTGATCCAAGATGTCGAGTCTCCCCCAGGTGCGCTACAGCTATGCCCGTGATCGTGCAGTGGGTTTTTCAGAGTTCTGGCGGCCTCTGAAGTGGTCTGAAGCGGAGTGGGAGAGGCGAAACTTGGCATTTTGTATAGGGTAAAACCTAGTTTGGGGAAGGTTATCCTTTGGTGATCAAACAGGGCTAGCTGGGAAATCGTAGAATTAAATGAAGGTTTGAAGCTTCACTACCGGAGGGTAGGGGGGTATACGGCCGACAACAAAGGTGGGTTCACCAACCGCAATCAGCGGGACGTTTGACAATTCTTGTTGGGTATCCAAAATCATTTGGAAAAGAGGTCTTATATTTAGCAAGAAAACTCAGGAACCTACACATCAAAAAAAATGATGTTATTTATTGTTGATCATATTTCAATCATTTCTTTCCGTCAATTGTCAGGTTGACATGACTCAAACATTTTGTTTTAGCCTTAAATAGCCTTGGGTTTCCCATCGTTTCAGACAGGAGGTGCTGTACACATAACCACACACACACATACTAGGATTCTTCTATTCTTTCCAGCAGTTAGGAGGGAGCTCAGGATCTATGAGTATCCTTATTGCGGTCTTAAATGGGGGCTCAAGGAGCTACAATCAGAATTGCGAACAAACACAACAATAGGCCACTTTCAGCAAACCCTTCAGCAGGGAACAATCCAAAGAATCCAAAAAAACAAAGAATCCAAAGAATCCATCCATATCCATCCAAATAATCAAACACCTCCCCCTTTGAGCCGAGGATTGCAGGCCTCGGGCAACCTGAAGCGGACCGTGGCGCGCGCCAAGCTGAACGAACCAAAGGCGCGGCGACGTGATTTGCGGCGACGCAAAACTCAGGGGTGCTCCAACCCGTTATATCTGATTAGTAGGGGCAACTATCCCATTTTTTTTTTCAGGTCAGTGAATTATCATGGACCCAGATTATATAGGTAAATGGTAATAAATGATAGTAATTAGCCATAGGGGGGTAGATTGGTCATGCTACCATATTATTGTAAGAAGCCAATTATAGATAGATGATAGCCATAACGGTGGTGAATAGGTCATGTTACCGCTATATTTACCAAATTTTACCCCCCTTGTACCTGGAGTGTTTGGAGCAACCCTGAAATTGTGACTTAGTCAACAAAATTTGGTGATTTGAACCGAAATAGTTTAGCCAGCAAAACGCAGTAGAGGTCAGAGACGAGGAGATTCATGGGACCATTGCTCCATGCAGTCGAATTGCCTGAATGGGATGACATCCCATGAATGTGGATGAAACTCAGTTGGGAAAGCATCAGGGGAGATTTGACTACTCAAATTGGAGATGCCACCAACAAATGGAGGTTTCCTAAAGTGGGGGTACCCCAAAATCATCCAAAAGTGCGGATGATCCATGGGAAAATCCATGGTTTGGGGTCCCCATCTTTTGGGCCCGGTCAATTTTGAACGACTGAGGCAAAACCCAAGGCCCGCAGGGGACGCAAGGGACGCAAGGGGATGCGTGCCACCTGGCGATTGGGAAATCTTGAAGGAATTCGTCAAGAACTGAGTTGTTGCTTTCTTTATTCCTTTCCCAATCTTTGGGAAGCCCTAAAACTAAGCATGAGATTGAACTACATCATAAAGATCCTCCATGGTGCTGGAATAGTTCCCAGCATTTAGCCGCAAACTGAGCCCAAATGTAGGCAAGCTTGGTGTAATACGGTATACCATTTGGCGATGATTTGTACCACACATTTATGGTGATTTAGGGATGGTTTCTAAAATGAGGTTTGCCACATTATAGTGATGATCTATATGATGTAATGGCTTTGCAGCAATGCCTTGCTGCACGCCATATTATGGCCAGGCAGCGCCGGTGCAAGAGACTCCGCCCGCGGATGAACCGGAGGATTTGATCGCGCCAGAGCCACTCGTAGCGAAGCTTCGGAGGGTGCTTCGGGGTGGTTCCCCCCATAGTTAGATACCCTCTGGTAAACTAACATAGCTATGGAAAATCATGGAAAATCACCATTTTTAATGGGAAAATCAACTATAAATGGCCATTTTCAATAGCGATGTTAGTTCACCAGAGGGTAAGTCGCGATAAGTCGATGCATAACAAATTAATGGGTTTTTATGGTGATATATGGTGATTAGAACCATCAATGAAGTGGATGTCATAAGACAAATTACAGGGGGCGCCACATTGTTTAAACCAATCCGAAAAGCATCAGTCATCATTTGCAGGCTGCAGGAGTGCAAGAAACACTTGAAAACCATCGATGGTGGATTTACATATGCCATTTATTTGGTAGTTTTTCACACAACCACTAAAGCGCACATACTGAAACTGAACTTGAATCATTGCCGCACCATTTGGCAATCTTCAAGAGGATCTTCCAATCAATTTCCCGCTTTGGCAATCCATTGAAAAGTGCCCAGTATCATCCAGTGCCAGGGGAGAGACCCCTGATTGCCTGACATCTGAGGAAACCAAAGCCACGTTCGCAGTATCCGCTGGCCACAGTGACTTGGAGATATGCTCCATGCCGTGCGATGCCCTCCGGCTGGCCCAAAAAAGCTCAAACATCCTGACCAGACCATGGGCGATTGCTTTTTGTGCCTTAGGGATTTTGCATTTTTGCGTCTTGAGGATTTAGTGATTGTTCGACCTTGATTTTATGTTTTCAATTTGTCGATCCATTGAGTTGATCCTCTTCACACCACGATTTTGGGCTGACTCCTTGGGACATGCCGAAGTCGTGGTCATACTTGCATGGATGGGGCGCGCCCAAGAGTGAACCACATCCCATCCGGGTGGTTGTGAACTATGCCCCATTGGGGTGAAGCATGGTTTTTGCTGAGGAAGTCAAGCCCAAGTTCATCGATGTGCCATTGAAGGGTTTGCAGGTTCCGGCTGGTGGTGTTGATGCCTAAGGTTGTTGTTCACTGTGTCCATTCACAGTGACTTATTACCCCCTGGCTGCAGGTTGTCCAGAAGCTCAGGGAAAGAATGATATCATTGACGTATTGACATCATACTTGCACTACATTTGCACACAATTGGTTTGCCATAATTCGCACCTTGCTCAGCCCCACCTTTCACCCATCATTTTTGCATGATTGATCAGCAACGATGGCATATAAAGTTAAGAGCCAAACAGACACACAAATAGACACCAAGGAGGGCGTGACGGCAAAATCTTTGACTGATTATAGGAGTGTGTCTAATAATGTCTAATAGAGTACCCTATGGTACCCTAAATCTTCAAACTGAGCATCATGTTCCTCTCATCAACTTACCAAATCTTTTGATGGGGTCATGTAGGCACACAAGTATCATTCTGATTCATTTTGTTGGTTATTTATCTTCTTGTATTCCCATCAGATGGTTATGGTTAAGCTAAATCTATATTATTTTTGGTGGTTAAATCCCCAACTTTGGATGGTTAAATCATGCAGCCCACCCAGCAACTCAATATTTTTCATATTGTTAGTCATATATCCATGAATTTGTTAGATCCATATGTTTGATGGTTTAGAATACTTTAAATCACAATTTTGGATCGTTATTTCCACCCAAATTGCCAAATGCCTCATTATCTTCATTTCCCATGGTGTTAGTTAGTTAGTTATATATTATATATACACATACCTAGGTCTTCAAAAGGGTATCAAATTTCTGCTTTTGGGTCGAAAACCATGTTTTGGATCCGAGCGGCGTTTCTTGAGAAGAACGGCGTTTCTTATNATACCTAGGTCTTCAAAAGGGTATCAAATTTCTGCTTTTGGGTCGAAAACCATGTTTTGGATCCGAGCGGCGTTTCTTGAGAAGAACGGCGTTTCTTATACATTAGCGATTTGATAAGGTTTTATATGTTTTGTAATGTTTTGTAACCTTCTGATCTGTAAATCCCAATCCATCCATAACCCACCATCTCCCACCAGTACCCACCGGTCACCAGGCATCTTTGGATCAGCTCTTTTTATGGAGCGGCTGGAATGGTTTGGACAAACAGTCAATCAAACGTCCTTGACAGGCATGGCAATTCTATGAAGCTTGAATTATACCACTAGCGTAGCTTCAAGGTCTATGGTGTAGCTGGGGTTGAATAGGTTCCTTACCATTTCACCTCACCACTGACACTACATCCAATCTGTCATTCTTTCATGTATCTGAATTCCAGAACTGAAGACTGCCATGGCTGTGAGCCCTGCTCTCACTGATCATCGTCCTGCACAGGCACGCTGATCCCCCCCTGCACATTCTTGCAAGTTTATGGCATAGATCAACTTTGGTGGTGGGTTTTGTTTAGTCAACATCGCCGGCCTTTTGCCAGTGGATCAAGAAAAAATTGATTGGGTTGCCTAGCCTCATTTGGTTGCCTTTGATGGCGGGTGACGCTCCTGTTGCCACAGGGGCTTATCTCATTGGGGGTGCCCTTGCTGCTGCATGGGAGGCCCAGCGGCTTTTGCGCCGTCGAGTTCAAGATGAGGATGAATCACACATGACCCGATGGTTAAACCGCAAGGCTGTCGGTGTGCCTTCAGTGAAAGCAATGCTTCTCAACAGCAAAGCTCTTACAGCCCTTGCTGAATGGTATTGCCCCACTTTGGATTATCCAAAGGCGGTTCCCATTGACATACTTCGGAGTGAGGCACCATGAATTTCAAAAAATGGTTCAATCATTGTTTCAATGGATTATGGGTTGGTTTCGGTTGAATTTCAAAATCCTCGTCCCCCTCAGGTGGTTGCCTTTCGGGGGCTGTGCGGCGCTGAAGTTGACAGGGCATGCGTCCAGGTAGATGCAGCTGGCTTGAAACGGCTCTTTTCACATGGGATTCGCCGCTTCACATCGGGGTCAACCAACAAGGTACTGGGATTGAAAAAACAGTTCATTACGGCATTATCTTAGCTTTTTCAATAAACAAATAAACAATTATTTTAACCAACGAAGGGGGCTCTTAGTCTTCTGGACCTTCTTGACAGGATTCTCCGGACTTACTGGGGTGAAGCTGAAGGTGCTGGGGAAGTTGTGGAGTCTGATGATGGGTATGGTGGGAGTAATGGTGGTGGTCGTGATGGTGGTGGTCGTGATGGTGGTTCTGGTGTCTCGTGTTCGGGGATGCCGGATGAAACACCCACCAATCCTGAACCTGCCATGCCCATGCCTCCTGCAGAACCAGTTCCCAACCCTGTGGAAGTAGAAGTGCGAGCAGAATCTCCCAGCACTGCACCGGAAGTACCAGCAGAAGCAACGTCGAACCCAGTGAGCATCCCCGAGACCATTTCCCCAGGAAGCAGTACTGATAGAGTGTCCCCACCAACCAGTACTGATGCAGTTGGTCATGAGAAGGCGCCTCCAAAAGATCCCATGCCACCTCCTCCTGTCCCGAGCAAACCTGGTTTACAAGCTTTGGTGAAGCAGCGTATCCAAGAGTTGGAGTTACTCAGTTTGCCAATTAACCATCCTTCTAATTAGATTGGGGGGGCCTTCTAGGTTGTTAAGGATGTGCTATTATGTGTTTCTCCTCTCTTAGAACCAATTTGCTGAGGCGACGCTTGGCATTGAAGAAGGCAAGTGAAGCAACAGAAGGCATCACCTTTTGTGCCTTGTCTAGGTTTGAGCTGTTGGGGTGGGGAAGTGGTCTGGTTTTTTCTTGGTGGTGGTGTTGGCTTATTCAAAACTTAGTGACTTAGTTTATTCAGCAAGCATGTTTGAAAAAGAAAGGATTTCCATCTTTCGACCCACCTGCCCCTCGACTTGTCGTGTGTGGCGCCCAGCCCAAGGTCCGGACAATGCCGAGACACAACCTTTGGAAGAATCTACCAGTGACCAGATCTTGAGGGCCAAGACTTTGGAGTTGGGGGAGACAGGGACTGATTCTCCGGAGCCCTCGCCACCGCCAAAACCACTTGTTGAGCTTTCGCGTGGGAAATCTACGGTTGATATCGGTGCTGCTGATGTTGGTGAAGTACCAGGGGAAGGGGAACAACCTCCCGACGAAAGTGAAGATCATGAGGAGCCGCCTGCTACCCAACCTTCCCCAGAACCTGCCGGTGAGAGCATGGGTGATGAACTACCTGCCCTACCAGCCATGCCTGAAGGTGAGATGCCGATGGTGACCCGGGATGACCAAAGGTCTTTGAAGGATTTGAATGAGTTGGGAACCACGAAGGCCAAAGCGAAAGCTGCTCCGAAAAGGAGGGGCAGACCACCGAAAACTCCATGTGTCTTGAAGAAGCCCGCAGCCAGGGCACCCGCGAAGAGCAAGAAGATCCCCAAAGAGCCAGAGGAGGATGAGTCTGAGGGAGAAGAGATCGTCGATGACACCCAGCACTACTCCCCTTCACAGTCACCTGTGTCGCCAAAGAATTTGGAAGAAAGCTTTGAAGCTGCTGAGGCCAGTTCGTCGGATGAGACACCGGCTGGAAGTGGCAAGGCCGCAAAGCGCAAAGCTTTGGATGAGGCTGAGGATTCCAGACCCAAGGAGAAGAAGAGGAAGAAGGCAGCAGAAGTTTTGGGAAAAGCTGACAAAGGCAAGCAGGACCCACCCAAGACTCGCAAACGACATCAGAAGACTGATGACAAAGAGGTCAAGAACGAGAACAGGGGCAAGCGCACCAAGAAGCAACCCGAGGACAAGAAGCATGGCAAGACTCCTGGTGATGATGTTGAGAAGCAGAATGGTGTACTGATGGGCAAACGAGGCAAACGCGTGTCATTTGCTGGCCGAGTGCCTCCCAAGAATGAGCAAGCCAAGCAGCGACATGAGGTCATGGTTGCCACCTACATGGATCAGATTGGCCCATTCGTCATTAATGGAAGCCAGGTCGAGGACAGGGGTTCCAAAAAGGTTTTTGGTTTGCCAAATAGTTTCTTCCACCACCATCTCAAACCCTTTCAGGTCCTTTGGTGGAACTAGGCATACAAGAACCTCCTCGAATTGCCCAAGCCTTCCCTCCAGAAGTACCAGAACACGGCATCTCAGATGGCCGTTTCTTTTTGGCAGCAGCCCCAGCTGAAAGCATACAAGAAGCCGTGAGCTTCATACTTTGCGAAACCCTTGGGCGCTACTAAGACTATGGAATGTGGCTGCCCTAATCTTGTTTGACTGTAGCTCATCAGCTTAGATTGCCTGGGGTGAAGCTAGTTGAATAGTCGGATCTGGTAACCACCATGAAAAAACCTGCACCTTTGTCGTAATCCTTTATGTTTATTTCTGCAATTGAAATCATGGCTGTGCTTTTGCTAGCTTCTGGTTGTGGCAACTGCTGATGTGGCCTATTTTTGGCGCATTAGATTGGCGATTTGACTTCGAAGCTTTTGACGAAAGGGGGAAAATGTTAGTACAGGTAGCTCAAGTGCACAGGTCATCTTATACTTTGTTCGCTAGTTGTTTGAACCCTTTCACCCATAGTGCATCCCCACGCAGGTATGCCGAAAAGATTTTCTGCAGCCTTGGCTGGCATGGGCTACTATTCCGGACGACGTGCTCACTGGCATGTTTGACCCGGGTCGGCTGGGAAGCGAAGCTGCAGAAATACACATTAGACTTGCCAAGAAATCTTGAATCCAACCGTTTTTCTGTTGGCTTGCATGTGCTGTCACACATCACCTCAGCATGCCAATTTCTTGGCTGAGAGTTTTCCCTTTTTGGTTGGAAAAGGGGCCTGTTTGAGAGCCATGCTGCCTGAAGAGTTCGATCTTGTGGTGAGACGACTTATAGCACTTGGTGCGCCAAAGGATGCTCAACTTTTTACCCCAGCAACTCTTGGGATATAATAATAAAAAATTGATTATACATCATTTTGGTGTTTCATAGGGTAATGATTATTGAAAAATATGGGATAAACAAATCCACTGTTTTTGAGTCACCATGATGTTATGACTGGCTATGGGGATGACAATCTATGGGGTTATGGGTTACTATCGAACTCTGATGGACTATGGGGTTAACAATCGTTGTGGGGGGTAACCATCCATTAAGTTATGAAGTTATGAGGCAGTCTGCTCATGAAACATATTTTTTTTGGGGTCGCAAGATCTTTTTTGGGTTATCAATCCTCATGGGCCAGAAAATTCCCGAAAATAGCTTTGAAAACATGGAAAATCATATCAACCATTTCCAACCCGCTCAGGAGTTCGTATTTCTGCTTTTGATGTGCGGATGGCTTTCCTATGTCAAGTTTGAGAAGGGGTCCGGGTGGACTGTGGTGGATCTGTTTTGTGGGAAAGCCAGGATTTCTAAACTGGCAGCTGCACTTGGCCTAAAGACTGCCAGTGTTGATGTGAGGATTCCTGGAAGGTTCAATCGCCACAGACGATCTGAGCGGTCCCGTTTCCCCAAACGCAATTTAATGGACTTTAATGGACACGTTGGCTTCCCGTTTCTTAGTTACAAACAGCCAATGGTTTTTTTCCCTCGTGATGGGCACCACCATAAGTAAGATTCCCAGCAACCTTTCCCTGGGAAGTCTCCTTGCGCTCAGGCTCATCTTGATCCTGCTGATCGAGAGCTCCTTCGCAGCTGTGCTCGTGTTCTGCGGCATAGTATGTTCGACATGGGTGGCCATAAACGTTGGTACTAGCAAAAGAAGCATACTAGCACCAGGAGGTGATGTTTCCTCAGTTGCCACCAGACGTGGCAATATCATGTGTGCCAGGACTAGGGTCTACGTTCGCCATGAATTGGCTGTATATCAAATTTCATCAGAATATTTCAAAGGGTGTAGAAAGAATCTTAAGATTTCTGAATAGCTTGGTTTTAATCATGCCGATGCAAACACCATCAAATTGTAGCAATGTCCTTTTTGAGCCCCAGGATGAGTCTGCTGTTGCTACTGGTTTGCTGTATGGATGGAAAATTTGTAGCTGAAAATCCTCATTCTACACTGGTGTTTCTCTACGAGCCCTTCTTGAAGGCAGTACGATTGCTTAAGCAGGCTAGTCTCAAGGCGTGGTTGTTGATCAAATAGTTTGACCCTAAAGTTTGAACTGGTGGATGTTTCTCGTGGGATACCTTCTCCAAAGTTTTCCATTATGTTTTCATGGGGTGCAAATTGTTTTGGTAGCGATTTTCAGTTCCAAGCCGATGAACAAATCCAACCCCCAAGAGGTCCTCCTAGTAGCCACTGAGCAATAGCTGCTTTGTCCAGGAACCTGGAGACCGGGAGCGGGCTGTGGGTAACCAAACTTGTTTTGAAGTTGAATTTCCACAAATTGTAAAGCAGGGTCTTGGGGACCAAAATGAATACTTAAGTAGGGTTTTGGGGATTAAAATGAATCCTTATTTAAAACAACGCCAAACATGATTGAACCCTGATATTCAGGTGTATCAAATCTACATGTGGATGGCTTGCTTCAACCATCCAACACCGAAAAGAACAACCTTGGTTTCCAACAGTAAGGGGATTGCACGTCTTCAGACTGGCAAGCTTGCAAAATCCAAACGGAAGGGGTCCATCCGAACTGCAACCAAATACGTGGATGGAAAGGGAAAGGTCCGTTACAAAGGGACGCCCCAGCTGCGTTCGACCCAGTGCTTTGGAATATATACTTAGCAACAGTTGTACCTATACTGTTAAAATGTTATGCCTAGATGTGTTTGTTCAAGTTGGCACTTTAGTGTTCATACCTTCCACCAAGCTAAGGACGTACACAGCAACATTTGCAAAAGCTGTGATCCAAATGATTCCCGACATGCAGCATGAAGGATCAACATGGACTGCACCTGCCCCTTGGTTCTAAAAAGTTCATGTAGTAGAATCCAACAGGTGTCATGGTGCACAATATGAAGTACTCATGAACTTCAATGGGGTATCCTTGGTTTGGGGAGGTCACCCTTTCTAGTCTGCCCATCTTTACACTCCTGCGTGTGGCCCAGGTGGATCTCACGACGCCCCTCCCGGAGCTGTTCGGGAAACTTGAATGGTCGGAGCTGCCTGAAGCCAATTTGGCTGATTGCTTGCTCTACCTGCGAGGATGTGAGAAATTGAGAATTCCTCCAGAATTTCGACCATATCTCCCCACTGAGTGGTTGGAGTAGAGAGTTGCAAACACATGGGGGTATTAATGGTCAAAAAGTGAAGGAATGTAAAAAATAACAGGTTTTGTAAAAATGGTCATTTTTTGCAGCGGCGACTTTACCCGACAAAACGGCGACATTACCCGACAAAACGGCGACATTGGCCGACCACCCCGAAAACATGGTTTTTGCAACTCTCACAAGTTGTCGTTACAACTTATGAGTGGCATTTTCCAATTCAATGCCTTCTAAACTGGGGAGGCCAATTCACTGGAACATCTCAAGTTTGGTCCACTGACAAAAAAGGACCCTACTGATTCTTGTAATGTGGTAATGCAAGTCTGTGATTGTGCTATCCAAATACCCATCCATAAGCCCCAGGAAAGGTTTTGAATTCAAGTATCAATTAAATTCCATCAAAGGTGTTGGTTGTTTCGATATATGATCCTACATGACAAATGCCATATAATACTCTGTTTACCTCCTGAGCATTCCTGAGCCATTGAAAGATCCAGAGACCAGCCCGCAAGCCGCAGAGACTTGCCTGCTTCATGCCGCCTGTCGTGAGCAAGACCTGGTCGGGCACCAGCTTGGAGGCTGCCGTTGGCTTGACCCAGGCCACCCACTCAGAGCATGCGTCCCAGGGTGAGGAGGAAATGAAGCAAGAGTTGGCAGAATCTTCATTGAACTGGCCTCCAAAAATGTGTTTGCGTTCAGTTTTCAACAGGGACCATGTAGTATACAGTAATCAAGTTGGCCTTCAAGCGTAAATTCTTCGGGATGGCTTTCCTACACAAGTAAAGCTGGTATGAATTAGATCATCCTTATGTTGTTGTGGGGTCAGTCAGTCAAAGAAACAACAAAGACAACCGGGGGAAAAAGGGTTCAATTATATTCTAGTTGAGCCGGTTTTTTCAGCAATTTCGATCCCATTAGTTTTTGGTCCAACCATGCAGGTAACCCTTTTTGATCCTTACATCACAGGAATGTTATCTTAATCAGGAAGATGTTCTGGCAAGATACTTGGTGGAGAAAGGTCCAATAGTAGTGACAAGCCCCTTCAAGTTTGTAGCCCTTACTTATGATTCAGCATATCCCTTGACAGCCTAGGAACTACGAGCTTGGCTGGAGGAACACCAGACCGTGGTGCCCCAGGAGGATCGCCCTGTTGCTGCCCCGCTTCGGGTATCCTCTCAGACTCAGTCTCCTTCGGAACCCATCGTCATATCCTCACCAAGTCCTGCCTCTGGTACCAGACTGACGGCGCCAACCGTGTGAAGTGTCAGGTGGAGCAGGCTTTGGCATTCGTTGCTGAGCGAGGCAGCTGAGGGAGGCTCGCCCCCTTGGATAAACACATTCCAACAGGGTTTTTGGATGATAATGTGGATGATGTTCCGAGTGAAAATGATCAGGTGGATGATGTTGCACCGACTCAAAAGGTACCAGACTCTCCACCGACTCAAAAGGCACCAGGCTGTGTCCGTGAAGTCCCAGCTCCCCCAAACAGTCTCATGGAGGGCTTAGATGGGGTAGAGGAGGGTGATATTCCCGAGCTTGGGGATGAAAAGGCACCACGCTTTGATGTTGGGGAACACCACATTTCACAAAACGCCATTCGCCAGCGAGCCAAGAGAATTTTCACCCCACGGGTCGATGGAAGCCTAAAGGTTTCTGAGACTATCTTCAATGAGTGGAAGGGTAAGGGACAGGCGAGAAAGAACCTGGAGCATATCTTTAAGAGTGTTGGTTATGACCCTGACCCTTAGTTTGAATTTAACAGCTGTTCATCCTGCACCTTTTTCAAATTTCATGTTCTGGGTCTTAATCCACTCCTTAATATACATTCCACAATTCCTGTGCCTACCATTTCTGATCATTACTTTGCTTCTTCCACCCTGCTTGCTAAGGAGACTTTCTGTGCAGAGGTGGAGGTGCTTCGACAGGAAATGCAGAGCTCAGAGCTGGTGATCGAAGGGGAGTTCTTATCCCATGACCAGATGGTTCAGAAGGGGTTTACCGAGCATTTCGGCAAACAAGCTTGAACAGCTTATACATTCACATTGTTACCTCATTCCATGTAATACAATAACATATCACCCCATTATCTTTGTAAGCCATGGTCTCCTTGCCATTAAGGCAGCGGATGGAGGCGATCAAAAAACATTGCAAGACCAATCCCAAAAAGCTCATGAGGCTCGCACTGTTGCATGTAGCCAATAGTCCCGCAAGGCCCTGCATGACCGCAGCGTTGCTGGCAGGAGAGATACCTATGAGAACCTGTGGATGTACTACGTCGAATTGGCGGTCAAGGGGAGCTACAAGCCTCTTGGCGGCATGTGTCGTGACTTAATCCAAAAAAACTGTTTGCTGTTTTTTCAACATGTGATTCGATGTGCATCTAAATTGATGTGAGGAAAGAATCCCGATTGGATATCCGAAAGCGGGTCCAGTTTGAAGAAACCGGCCTGGGTTCCATGGATGCCCCTGTTGAGTTTGAGAACCTCGAAGCGGAAGGCCCATCAAAAGCTTTCCTGTGAACCCATGATCATTGTTTCGCATGCAAATGTGTTCTATATATTTTGAACAAAATATATTTTTGCAGGGTTGGATGACTCTGACATCGAAAAGATCGAGGAGCAAGAGTCAAAGGAGAACACCCAGCGAAAGGGAAAGCAGATTGGACTGCCAGAAATTGATCCTGATGCTTTGCCCAGCAGCATGGTCACAAAGTACTTGTTTCTAGACCGCACCTATTATCCTCATGTTTTTGAAACCATTTTCGAACAAATCACCCAGTTGACCCGCTCCTGCCTGGGTCAGCGCATGTAGCTCCAGGACAGCTCTGGCCAAGCGCATGAAGAAGATGCAAGACCTTGCCGAGAAGTTCAGTGCACCAAAGGCTCAGGATCTGACTGAGATCCAAACTAGGTTCCTAGGATCCAACAAGTTGAAGCTGAAGTGGTTGGAGTCAAAAAGTCATGGTCAAAACACATTAAATCTTTTGAGGCTGAAGACCTCGATCGACAAGTCCATTCACGAGATGGAAGCGGTTCACAAAGAGATGTCTGATGACTTCTCCAACGGTGTGGTTGCTGGCTATAGCAAAAAGCTACTTGTTCTCAATGAGTAGTCTTGAGTCCAACAGGAAAGCAAACCATACTTTTGTTCTTGGGGGCTCCATCCCAAACGATTTCTTGGCCCACTGAAATCCAGGTTGGAGCTTGCTCTCAAAGACAAGCTTGAGAAAGCACAGAAGTTGCCCGAGACTTTAAAAAAATGTGGTTTAAGATGATGCCGAAACCAATTCAAAAGCAAAAAGCTTGACACGCTGATAGCCTTTCATCTTTGCATTCCTTAGGGCCACTGACTCCCTGTCATTGGAGACCCGGTCCAGGTCGGGTTTGGGAAATCAATCAATACTATCCAGTTATCCACAGTTGTTCCCAATGCCTGCTGATGCTAGCTAGTTTCACCTTTGGGAGGCCTTTCACCCCGAAGTCTGCTTCACCGGGAGACAGGCCTGGGGTTGCTGCAAAATCGAAGCCCAAGGCACGACCTAAGGTTCAGCCGAAGGTGAAGGTTCAGCCCAAAGCGAAGGCTCATGCAGTGCAGCTTGAGACACCCCCAGCGAAGCGCCAACGTGCTGCGAAGTGAAGTCTGCAATCATTTCAGAATGGACAATTTTAGTTTCGTTACATGCTTTTCACGTTGAACAGATTCAGCGTGCGCAGCATTCAGTTCTTTAGTTCTTGGGGTTGCTTGAGCTAGTGACACCTCAGCCATGGAATTGTTCAGTGACATTGCATTCTGTTCCAAAGAAATATCTCTCTCATTTAATGTTTTCACCTTTTCTGGCCAGGGGAATGTTGCAGCTCAAAACGACAATGTGTGCAGAACACATGTTGTCCATCCGTATCTTAGAACGCATGGTCCAGTCTGGTCCTACCAATCCTCTTTCTGATCGATGCCACATTCCAGCAAGACAAAAAGGTATATGATTCAGGAATCTGAGTCTATTGTGTTTGTTTCAGGTGAAATGGTTTCAGGGTTGCTCTCCTGGATGCCAGGTGCTAGAGATTTGGATGGTGATCCTCACTTAGCGCACGAATATGCTGAACTACTTGGTGATGGAGTCTGGTTCTCATACTTCCCATATCGTTTTCTCAAGATAACTTGACTTTTGAATACTTGATCATGGTCCATCCTTGTCCCTTCTCATCCCCTCGTGCCTGGCGAGCTGAGGCCCCAGCAGCCAGCTTGGAATCTCTCGGTTGTCAAGCTCGAAAAGAACTTGGGGAGCACACCTTGGGTAAACAAACAGGAAATGCTTCCAGAGCAGCCCATGCATTTGTCAACAGATGGGGTCTTACCTGGAAGGTTCCTTTCACAGACTTCACCCTTGAGAACCACCAGGGGGAGAATGTTGTGGTCTCGTACATCAGCCCAAAATCCTTTGTACGATTCCTGCTGATGAATGCTCCCGAACTGTTGATGGGAGGAGTTATTGAACTTGACAAAGGTCGATCCCAACTAGAGGCTTTTTGGAAGAGCTATGAACCATTTCATCCTACGCACCGGCTGTTCCAGGAAAATCATGCAATCCGAAGCCACCGGAACACAGTGGCAATCTGTTTTCACGGTGATGAAGGCAGAGGAAAACAAAGGGAAATACAGCTGTGATCATGTTTGAATCGTGCTTGGGTGTGGGAACTGCTTCGAATATCCGTGAGAAACGCCGACATGATGAGTGTAGTGATTGTGTCCTAAGGGGACCATGTGCCAAGCGTTTCAAAACCAATGCAGGAAACATGAATTGTGGCAACCTACCAGACTGTGCACCAGCATGCTCTTACCAGGAGCACAACACGAAGAACAACTCCTACCTCACCAAGTTCGTTCTATCCATTCTCCCAAATGATCTTTACAAAGAAACCAATGGTTTGGATTTGCTTTTGCAAAAAACTTGCGATGACTTCAAGGATCTGTTTGAGACAGGACTTGAGATAGAGGGCCAAAGATGGTTCGTAGCCCTTACTGGTTTGAAAGGAGATCTCAAATGGTATGAGAAGATCGCCAACTTAAAACGATGCTTCAACAAACAGATTGGAAGCGGTCTCCAAATGTGCCATGAATGTGAAGCCGGTTCACCCAACATGCCCTTTGAAGATGCTGGTCACTTTCCATGCTGGAGGAACCATTTGTTCCAAAATCGTCCCTGGGATGTTGCCCCAACAGTTACAAGAATTCCATTTGAACCCTTGGATGAATCTGGACAACCTGAGCGGGTTCTGCGTCGAGACCTCTTTCACAATTCGAAAGTCGGTTTACTCAGGGATTTTGTGGGGTCTTCAGTGTTGCTCCTTATCTTCCTCGGCTACTTCAGAGACCAAGGGCCCGGCGTCTCAAACAGACGAGATGTCTGCCTGGAACGAGCACACAGGCATTTCTACCTGTTTTGCATTTCAACTGGTGGGAAACCTGGTCTGAGGAGTTTTACTCCGGTGTTCTTCAACGCCAAAAAGCAAACAGATTTTGGTTGGGTGAATGCGAAAGGTTCTGACGTTACACTTCTGGTGAAGTGGTTGGCAGTGTTAGCCAAAGCATTGATGAATGACCCTTTGACGCAGGGCCACCTTCCAACCCTGAAATCTATGTACTTGGGAGCTGTGTGTGTGAGAACGTGGCAAAGAACCCTTTATAGCCACGGTCTTTGGTTGCCACGGCATTGTGCAATGTGTGTGTACCAAGAGCTGCATGAGTTTTTGCAGCATTACAATTGCCTAGCATTTCGATGTATCAATGATCACTCGTTCATTGGCTATGCGATGAAGTCCAAATTCCATATGCTTGCCCACACCAAGCAAGAAATTGCAGTTTTGTTGGATGATCCATCAGTCGAGTTTATACCATCGCCCCTGATCTTTTCAGGGGAGATGAATGAAGATGTGATTGGAAAAATAGCGAGGCTATCGCGTCGTGTGGATTCAAGACTCCAAATGAAACGGACATTGCAGCTTTACCTTTGCAAAGCCAAAGCTGTTCACCGAAGATTCCGGAAATCAAATTCAAAGTCCAAAGGATGATTTACCTATGAATACACTTGCATTCTAATTTGAGAAAATCAAATTCGCTCAAGGTGAATTCTGGTTGGGCTGCAGGGGCCCTGCCTCTCGCTCGATGCTGACATAGCCAATCAACGAGACGAGGAAAATTTGTTTTGCTGATCAGGCAATGATGAGGTCATGGGCTGTGGGGTTGGGAACTCTCCAATGGTTTATCCTCGTTTCCCATATGATTATAGTTAAACAAACTTATCCAACTAGTGCAATGCAATCCATAACCCACAAGCTGACTGTAAGGGAGCAGCGCTGGTCGGGCAATGTTTTACCCAAAACAATCCCTAAAGAATCAAATCAACTCATGATAGGCCAATTNCATAACCCACAAGCTGACTGTAAGGGAGCAGCGCTGGTCGGGCAATGTTTTACCCAAAACAATCCCTAAAGAATCAAATCAACTCATGATAGGCCAATTCTCTGGCGGCATTTTTTTGATGGCAACGGCAGTTCTTTCCAAGAACGGCAATTTTCAACAAGAACGACTGAAATTTCTGTCTTTAGGAACAACGGCGGAAAAAAGAACCANGCAACGGCAGTTCTTTCCAAGAACGGCAATTTTCAACAAGAACGACTGAAATTTCTGTCTTTAGGAACAACGGCGGAAAAAAGAACCACCTGGAGGTTCAAGGTATATCCTATGCTTTACCCATCTGGTGGTGACCCTTAAAATGTGGGATCCACAAGTCACCCTTGGTTTCAATACTAGAATGGTCTCTACAATGACGGGAATGATTTGGTACCCCCATGACTTCGGAAACCTCCACCTGACATCATCATCAGGGCGTGGCCGCCGAGAGCGCCGTCGGCGCCCTGCGGAAGAATGCGAAGCAGCCAGTGGCACCGGTCTTTGATGCTGGGGCTCAGCTTTTCTGGCAGATCCCCCCATACTATGGATGGAAGAATTACCTCTGCTTATTTAACATAGCCATGGAAAATTGCTAATTTTGGATTATTTTCCCATTAAAACCTCCATTTATAGGGGATTTTCTATAGCTATGTTAAATAACCAGAGGGTAAGAAACCCTGCGCCGGTTGGCAACTATGAAGGTAACTATGAAACACAGTATTGAATAATGGGATTACAATGAGACGAAGCATCTACCAACTGGTGCAGGAGTTCTTCCATCCACAGTATGGTGTTTATTACATGATAGTATAGTAACTCAAAAAACAAGGTAATTTGAAAAGTAACTTGTATGTCATTACTATTTTATCACTATTTTATTTGAAATGTACTCTCATATTTTTCTTAGTGATTGCTGCAATTGGTTTTTACAAAATAGCAAGCTGCATGCATGAAACATGTTGATCAATTGCCAACATGTGGCAAGATTTACCAAGATTTACATCCAAAAAATGCCAAATGCAGGTAGACAATCCATCGAGCATATGGAAAATTTGCTACTGCATGTTCCTAAACCCTCCAAGCTCTGAAGAAAATGTGTAAAATGATCAAACGTACCCAAAAATTGCGATACCCACTGGTAATTTAACATAGCTATTGAAAATGGTCCATTAATGGATTTTCATGGATTTTCCAAATAAACATGGTGATCTTCCATAGTTATGGTAGTTTACCAGAGGGTAAAATCACTGGATTGGTTTAAGGGAAAATTTACAGGAAACCTCTATATTCGATGGGAAAATCCATGGTTTCCTGTAAATTTTCCCATTAACCAATCCAGTGATAAAAAAAAAAAAATAATTGGTACTTGGAGGCCTTGGATGCCCAAGTTCGGATATTCCCTGCTGTCCCAAGGAGCAGACCTTGGACGATGAGCTTCTTGGTGCCCTGCCACCTACCGTGTCACCGGCACGTCCGGGCGAGCCCTTGGATGCTTGACGTGTTTAGAAAGGTCTTTTTCTTTGCAAATACCACTTTAATGTCAAATAGATTCAAATAGTCATGGTCCATTTTTAGCATTCTATTTAGTATCAGTATGTATCAGTAATGTAGTGTGTAGTAAATATAGTGTATTTTACCCTTATTTTTAAGGGAATTCTATGGCATTTAGAAGAGTCAAGAGTGAAGCACTCATTGTGAACCAACATAGTAACCCCTAGCAGAGACTGGTAAATAACCTGGTTCGCAAGTCGGTAAGTCCTCCACGTTCGATTATGCCATGTAGAATGGGTTAATTATAAGAATTGGTTTTAAAAAAACAAGAAATGGTTACTAACTTAACTAACCTTTCATTGACATCCTCAAGGTTGGAAACCTGGCAATTTCACCTGAAACCCATGGGGATTTCACATCTGGAGGATCAAAAAACCGGTGGATTTTGGGAGGCTCAAACCAGTCAGATGGGGGAAACTGAATCAGCTAACACTCCATGGGGGAGCGCTTTCCTGCAGATGTTGTGGTGTTTTCCTAAGATGTCTGAGACATTTTTTTGAAATCACCATCAGATATGCATCAATGTATACATGATCTATTGTTGCTGTCAATTCTATGGTGACAAGGTGGTGCCCCCAAACGATAGCCACGTTGGTGAACGTTTAACTCCAGTTTAGCAGTTTTTTTTTGGGGGGGATATCTCCAGACCTGGGGTTTATAAACCAACTTGTAACTCTGGGGGAGCATCTTGCATTGCCTCAGGTTCCATTGTCCTCCGTCGCTCCAGCACACTTGCGAGAGAGGCCTGGACCTCTTCCACGACACCGTGGGTCAATCATGGCAACTGGACCCATGGAACTGGGAAAATCATTGAGAATCAGACCAATCATTGGGGAATATCCTCTGGTAAACTAACATAGCTGTGGAAAATCACCATCTGTAATAGGTAAATCAACTATAACTTGTCATTTTCAATAGCTATGTTCAATTACCAGAGAGTATTTCAAATTAATAGAAACTAAAGATTTGAATCCTAGGGTTGAGGTTGAACATAGGCCCAGGTAAGTGAGAGAAATTATCCAAAGAAATCCTTCTGCAGGTTTGGGACTTGTCATGATGTGACAGATCCGCTGTTAGGACGGTCATGTGGTAAGGGGCAAAATTCAGGACCGGACCATTAGAAAGAAGGATGTTGGTAATGTTTAAGGTTGTTTAATGTTGGTAATGCAAGGCGCCCAGAATCAACCAGGACCATGGCAAGGTGATTTTCCTTGTCCATTCCCAGCAAGATCTGTATTTGACCTATCACACTGCGGAATATACGTTAGATTTTGACCTGCATGGTGTGGCAGATGGCGCCTTCCTTCAACTGGAGTTGGTTGGAGTGCAGCAATTTGCTTGACATTCGTCACATGGAAATGTCACAGTGACCACAGCCTTGCCAAGGGTTTGCTCTTGGTAGGAACACCCAATACTACAGCAGTAAGAGGTACGCTTAGGACGATTCAGCGTGCAGGGATAGTAAGAGACATTCCTGTTTCTACCCACTTCCATATTAAACCGCGACGCTGGAATCCCCAAAAATGTGGAGACTTGGGTGGGTCTTTGCCAGAGTTTTGGGCTGAGATATGCCCAGTGCTCTCCCATGATCGTTGGGGTCAGCCTTGCTTCGGGGTCCCACCGGAATATGTTTGGCCATCAATGGCACAAGAGACTATTGCTATGTGGTGACCATGATAAGCAATAGAATGAATGATTCTGAACATTGGCAAGATATGTTCCAATACTACGAGCTACAGCTAAATCATACTAAATCCCCATCAACGAAGACTATCACACCGGCTATATATGAATGACTACATGGCTACCATTCGAAGGTCATCTCAGACTGACAGGACAGCGCAACCTGCTTCGCCCCAGTCGCCACCTGAGAGCCCAATCGATGCACCACGCTTTGGCCACCTGGCGGCACATGGTGACGGAACAGCAGCAGGAAACTAGCCCCGCACTTCCAATTGCTTACCTCAATGGATTGGTTTGGAAAATCTACAGGAAACGCCTATATTTGAAAGGAAAAATAGGAAAACCATTGTATTTGGCGAAGATTTTCCCTTTACTGCAACCAGTTCAATGATTATCATTCTTGATCCAGTGATACAACACAAAACTTGCCGTAGACCCACTGAAATCCCCATTGTTTGCTGTGTTTTATACTTCCAATTGGGCAAATGGTATGTGGTTGGTGGCCTGCCAAGGTTATCCCACCAACTGGCAAACGCCCCAGCGGCTCTACAGTGGCCCGGGCCGCACGTTACTGAGTTCCTTGGAAGCCAAGTCTTGGTCGTGTCTGGTTATTTAACATGTAGCTATGGAAAATTTCATGGCTGTAGATTTGGTCCATACCAATTTGTACCCGTACCCATTGGTTTTAAATCACTTGCTCACCTGGATGAAGACCAGATCCAAGTACGCGCGCCCCAGGACCAATGATGCAAGAAGTTTCCTCGGCTGCAGCGAGAAAGTCCTGGGGTCATTCCAGGGACAACTGCTGGCTAGTACAAAGACGACAAATCGTGAGCACTTGAGTTTACATTATCTACATTTATAATATTTTATCATCATTTATATATATATATATATTCACATTAAGTGTATGTAACAATGCACTATGTATGTATGTATTTGTGTGTGTGTGATAGGTGCGTGTTTCTGTGTATGTGAGCGTTTTTGGTATAATTTCGGCTTGTCCCCTAGACCTACTGCAGTTGGTCAATGGGTTGATTATGGGTTGATTCGCCACACATGGAGGGATGATTATGAAGAGTGTCCCAATCAGACTACGCCAAGATTTATCATGTGCTTCTGGTAGATCTTATACATAGCAGGCAGACCTTGGATATCAATGCGCTAGGGCCCTCAGCGCCTTATGCGACTATTGGTTTTCCACTGGGCTATGCCGGCGAAGTTTTGCGGCAAAAACATCTCAATGTGTATATCAAGATATATGAAGTTTGTTGCAAAACATCCCGATCTTTGTTGGAAAAAAACAATCACCCATATGCTCAATGATGCTGCAATAGATATCAACCTTCACTCCCCCAAATCACCCAAATGTACAACTATACATGGAGCATGTGGGTAAGGTTTCAAGGGATATCGGTGCCATTGCCGCAGCGACTCAGGTCCAACCAGCCCAACCACGTCATCAGGAAGAGCAACCAGTCACAGGCATTTTTTTTGGCGAGTGGAATGTTGAAGCGGATAGAGATGGATAGAGGTTTTCACTGGTTTGGGGATGTTTTGCTCTGGTTTTTCACTTGTGGTAGATTGATGATGATGGTCAATGTATATGAATCATTGATTGATACTGTATGGAACATTAAAATACGATGGGAATTATCTATCTTGTGTTGATGTAGGAGGGAAATCGTGCCGACAATTTTCGGTGTTCCGTGGCGGTTTTCCTCACTGTGTTACTCACCACTTTTGAGAAGATTTCCCTATAGTTAGTATTCCTTGATTGTTTAAACAGCCTTCCTGGAAAAGGCATTTTTTTGCAAAACAACGACCATTTTTTGCACTAGCCAGTCATTGCCGGAGGCCTAGCCCACGAACAGTAGACAAACCGTAGAACAGATTTTTTTATGGAGTACATTTTTCGCGGTAGATCGTAGAAAGTTCATTTTTTGTGCTCGAACTTTGCCTAAAACAGCATAAAGAACCATCATCAAGGGACCAACACACGGCCCATCAGGGCCCTGTTTTTCTGACAAAAAGGGTTGTCCTTTAAGAAAAAATCTTGCAACACCGACATATTTAAGCAATGGTCTTTGGAAGTATCGAAACCCACTTCGTACCCATGAAAAATCAAGTGTTGAAACCCAGAAACTGGCCAAAATCCAGTGGCTCAGAGCAAACGACTATAGACTATACTGGATTCTAAACTTTCTTTTTTTTTTTTGGAGGTTCCATGGTGCATTTTGGATATGTATTTACTGATGGCTTTGGGAGACTGTTGGTGGGTTTGGACCTAGAGTTTGTTGTTGCTGCTTCTGTCAGCATCTGAGGTCATGACGTTTCGTTCGGAATTGGTACTCCAGGCTAGCCATGGTCCATGTGCCGCATATGAAAGTGCAATACCATCGGGCGCCACCTGCCAGGTGAGTATGGAGATCGGCCAGGCCGAACATGGCTGTGACAGCGCCAAACTTGGCCTGTCACTGAGTACCTGGCAATAAAACCTAGCCTCACGGAAAATCATGGAACATCATTGAAAATCATGGAAAATCACCATATAAATTGTACAACAACTGATGATTTTCCAATCAAGAACTCCATCTAATTTATAGAGCATTTCCCATGCCATCTTTGATTATTGAAGGGTAGAATTGGGCAATAGCGAGTGGTTTTCCATTGTCAGCCATGCTTGCTGCTAGTGCTGCGTTTGAGTTGAGACTTTCCCTCCATCCCCGTGTTGTTAACGCAACGTGATTGTACATAGCCTTTGGTGCAGCCAAAATGGCCACCATGAATTTCGCCTGAGTCTTGCAGGTGAGGGGAAAGGACAGTTTGTCACTGGCTGCAGGTGTTCTACCAGCAACATTTCAGCGGCACCCGTACCAGTTCTTCCAGATAGCTATGCACGGTATGTGTTTGCTTGTTTGTGCACGTGTGTCTCAGTTCATCCATCCATCCATGTCGCTCTACGTCGGCCTGTGTCTCAATGGGGTTACCCGAACAAACTTCGAAAATGGAAGAATGTGATTTTGATGCTGGGGATGGCTAGATTGGAGTTCCGTGTCGTTCTTTTTGCAAACCTTCGTTTGGATTGATTTGTATGATGACCTTGATGAAAGAATCTGTAATGTGTGTCCAACCAAGAGTTCTAAAGAGGTATCTATGGTTAGTTTACTGGACAGTTGGTTGACATCGCCATTGCATCATAGACTCATGATAGCAATACTGTTACACTCGCACCCCATAAAACTTTGCGCCTATATCCCCATTCAGTGTTTTCCTCCTTGGCCAAAAGCTGGTGTCAACTCGTTTTTTCAATCCTACCGGGGATGAAGATCTGGTCTTCTATTTGATTTTATCTGGTGTGCTGACAGAATTGGTTGAAGGGAACATTTGCAAGAGACCTGTGTGTTTTGGTGGTAAATTTCAAATTTCACGCGTTCAACTTTTAACCCTAGATGTTCCTTCGGAAACGAAGCCGTTGATTCCGTTGGATGTTACTTGTATAGTTTTACATCCTAGGATATATCCCTTTTATACATGTATACAAGTAAGTACATTTGAATATATGTTTATACAGATTAGTCGTGATTAGTCCCTATTTTTGTTGGTTACATCAATCAGTCCTTTGCCAACCACCCCACGCCTTGCCTCAGGGCCGAGTCTGTGCAGATGAGGACGTGCTCCGACGAGCCTTGCCATGCTTGGCCAGTCCGGAGAGCTCAGTCCATGTCGGCGGTGCGCCCCTCCAGGGGCCTACCTTGAACCCACTGGGGTGTACCCTGACATGGCACCGTAGTGATTGAAAAACATGTCATCAAGCAACAATAGAAGTCGTAGTCGATTTCTTACAAATACGCGTGCGGTGCACAATTATACAATATTTATATGCGTGTAATGTATATAGGTAACACACACACATATATATATATATATATTCATATAATTTAATTATATTAATATATATATATATATGCTTGCTTCTACTGGATATATAACTTACGTAATATCCATGTTGATTCGTGACCCATAGTAACATGCAGCACGGTTTCCAATGATTCAATATGGGAAAGATGCTCAAAATGGATGACCACCCAAAGAAATAGGAACTTAATAACAGCGGTGCCCACCTTAAAGTTCCAAAGTGGTATCGCCCATGCTCCAAATTCCTTCTCCATGTGGACGCACAACAAAAGGCAACACTCTCAGAAAGTTTTGGCAGCCATAGGGTGGTCCCCCATTTTTGAGCACAACCATTGGCTGGTGGTGTGGTGGTTGGTTTGAACTTGAAAAGGGGTACCCCAAAATCCATAGGTTTATCATCATTTACCCATGGCCCATTACTCTAAGAAATGCTATTTTTGGGTATGCCACATGTTCGGACAAAATCAGAAAACTCAAATTTAGAACGGTGCGTCATCCAGATATGCCATGGTCCCATGTTCTTCCAGCATCGTGGCCCATCTCTCCCAGGTGCAGGTCATCATAAAGAAGTGCGATTGGAACCACAACCAGACCAGGAGAACTGGGGGTGGATCGTCACTAGGGATCGGAAGTGGCTGGATGTCGTTGGTAACTAGGGAGTGTTAAAATTGGTAATGTCGGGAAATGAAATAGTCAAAGATTCCGTCCATTTTTTGCGATCCGTCCGATCATACTAGATCCCTCTTTCTGGTCGCTGAATCCCGGCACCAACATCGACCAGGAACTGAACGTCTTGCATTTGCTGCCGGACAAACCTTCACGTGCCTTGTATATGGTAGTCATAATGTAGTCATTGGCTTCAAAATACCGACCTCACTGCAAGAGAAAACAGAATCCTTCCCAAAATGTGTTCTTCAGGTTTGTGCACGTCACACTTTGCCCAGATTTAACTGACAGTGTGGATGATTCCCCCATATAGAAGTGGCAATCTTAGTGCTACAACCTTTACCTTTTACAACAAGACTTGGGTGAGTTGTGCAGTAAGGGGTCAACAACCAAACATCGAAAACATCGCCCAGATTCTCAAATCATTGGCTGACGATACCATTCACTGAGCCCTAGTGGGTTAAAACAGACCCCATCTCCCAAGATTGCCAAGGCAACATGCGAAAGAATGACTCTTGGCAGACCATCGCCAATCAATCTGAAGGCCGTACCTTTGGCATGGGGCAGAATTGAGGGCGAATATTCGATCCGGAGGGAAACAATTGTGAACCGTATCTATCATATGGTTGGGAAACTAAATTCGTAGCTCCGAACCGCTCCCCATTCATTAGGGAATATGGCTTCCCCTAGCTCCAATCCGCTCCCTCCATTCACCACTGCAGAGGCAACCTGGCGGGCTTAGCTGAGAGTCCCTCCGACTCAGATGTGGGCGGTACAGGCGCCGCAAAGTGGTCATGGCCAAACTCATTCCATGTGCATGTGTATCATATAATATATATATATATAATATGTAATGGTTTGTATGGGTAGCTATTCCAAAACGTCATTGTTTCACTTTGGTGAAATATATATATATATATATTATATATATATACCGGTAAGGTATATATACAGTTTAGTAAAATTTATCCAGATGCCATTTGTTTTCCTTTGTCATTCTCCTATTTCTATCTAAATTTCTAGGTTTGAAACCACACTCATTTCGGACTGGCTCTTGGCTCCTGGCAGTGTCAGCGGCGGTGGAGGCAAGAATAAGTCGCCCATGCCCGACCGCACACCATCCAGTCCGTCGCCCACTCAGCTCGGGACGGTCCGGGACGGTGGAGCTGGAACAGAACCAGAGCAGTGCAGAAAACCGGGAGAATTACACGGTTCATCGGTTCAGATACTGTATTTTTTTTTCGAAGATACTGTACTTTCTTGCAAGATGGAAATTGTTTGGAACTAACCAGGTGATACCGAGCGACAATGCGGTATGGAGTAGTTTCATAAAACATTGAGCAATAAATGAAAAGCATTGAAAAGCAATTTATATAGTTTTTACCCATAAAAGCCACCGCGAAGAAATGTATATGTTTATGGATATATGATATATACCAATTACGGTGTATGTATATTATATATATATATATGTATATACATATATACATACGAGTGTGTATAACCAGAATGGCGATTAGTATAGCTATATCACAATTATCGTGAGACTACATCAGCAACGAAGCGCCTGCCCTGCACAGGCAACTCTGTCGTTTCGAACTCAAGCGCTTCCATCAGCGTGCGGACGCTAAGATGGGGTGAAGCATGCTATGTGGGATGCACCTTGTCAAATGGCGGGTTAATGCTTATTTGCGAATATCTAATATGATGTTCATGTATGTTCAT
Organism: Symbiodinium sp. clade C Y103; assembly: GCA_003297045.1. Lineage (NCBI taxonomy): Eukaryota > Dinophyceae > Suessiales > Symbiodiniaceae > Cladocopium > Cladocopium sp. clade C. The sequence continues at coordinate 394,657 of BGPT01000161.1, read as the reverse complement.
GTTTTCTGTTCCTCTTGTGGATGGAGGAATCTTTCACTTCCAACTGAAATAAGTTGTTTTTTTGGTGTTTGCTTGTGGGTATTGAATCCAAGGCTTCCCCTATGATTGGACCATACGAGGTATAGATGGGGTCATGAGTCCACAAGCAGAGGCACCAGAGTTGACTGGAATTATCGCCTCGTCTCTCTCTCTCTCTCTCTCTCTCGCTCTCTCTCTCTCTCTTTCTCTCCATCACCATCAGGTCTCCCTGCATGTATAAGGTCTTTGGCCCATACAATCTTATAAAATCTTATAAAGAGAGAGAGAGAGAGAGAGAAAAAAAAAACAATCTCACACAACCTCAGTTTGGCTGACGATTCCTAGTTATTTCTAGTTATTTTTTCTCGGGGTGTCAACCACTCAACCACCAAACCAGCGCCCCATTCTGGGTAGTCGGAAGCCAAGATCAATGAAACCGTGGCTGATTAATGAGATTGCCCTGCAAAGAAGTGGTGACAAAAAGTGATCAGCGATCAACATGAACCCCTTTTCCTCTCCGAAAAAGTAATAAAAAACAACTGGAGGTTTGGGATTGGGTCTAGATATTCAGTTCTGGATAGTTTTGGTATCCCATATCCCTTCTGGACATGACCAACAAGTTGACCGCATCAAGATCCTGATCCAGCCGGGAGGCATTGGCATCGTGCTGATTGGCCGCGCCGGACCCGGGGTCAATAACGTCATCCAGGGACTCTACGATCACCTGCAGGCAGTGACTGGATGGATTGATTCTAATCATGAACTCAGATTTGATTCAGTACTGTTAAAACCGTTTACCCTATAGGGTAAACATACGAAAGATATCACAAGATTCAAGAAGATGTGCAAAACCCATAGGAAGACCCGTTCGGAAAATGCTATACATTCATGGTGGGTTTTCTACATCTACGTGAGTTTACACGAGGGTATTCCATTGAAAATTATGATGAGAATAGACAGGGAAAATAAGTGGAATGACCCCAAATGGCCAAACTTTTCATCTATTTTCAGGTTAGTCAATTATTCTCATTCAGCCAGAAATGACAAATTACAAAACATCACTATATTACCCTCTGGTTATTTAACATAGCCATGGAAAATCCCCGAGATAAATGGAGGTTTCTAGCTGGGAAAATCATCCAAAATTAGCCAGCTATTCCATGGCTATGTTAAATTACCAGAGGTAATATGGTGATGATAATCCCAGCTTTTCAATGTCCCTCAACTAATACATGCCCAACGACATTCCCAAACGCCAGGTTTGGGACGGCAAGGTGATTTGTATCGCCATGGGCGTGGCTGGCTTGGTGCACAACTACTCCTTCGAGTTAACTGAGGCGGAAAACGGAAATCGCGGCTTTTGGACCGGTGGAGTCATGAAATATGGTGGTTTCATATAGGGTTGAATGGGATGTGACTGATCAGATGATCAGACTATATATGACTCTGACTATGAACAATTTGTGATTTAAGATGTTTTTTTTTGATTTTTGTGGGATACGACATGATGCGACTATGAACATGGAGATTTAAGCATGAAGAATTGGGAGTTGACCAATGTGTAAATCCAGCATTTGTATGTGGTTTTACTTTGGAGGGTCATCTCCCAAAAATGCTCTTCCGAACACGTTGGGAGTTGTCCATGGCAATGTGGAATCCACAAGAATAAATCCCCAATCATCAACCATGGTAGTTGCTAAATTTGCTCATTTTGGGGGATACATAACCAATTTCATAAACCTTTCTTGGCGATGGTACATGGTAGTCAAATGGCACTGGAGAAATCAAAAGACATCCCACTGCTGTTTCATGGTGATTTCATGTAATTTCCGTGCATTTTTGTTCAAATCACCTTTTCATGTTTGATGGTGACGTCCCAATTGTTTGATGGTGATAACCCGCATGGTACTTATAATTGGTGGTGTTCATTGGAGCTGCATTTGCTTGTTGATTGCCACCACAGGACCTTTTGGCACCTCATCGAAACCAGGGAGGCGGGTCCGCGCAATTCTTGGGTTGTTGGCGCACGACGGAACTTTGTGGGGCTGCAAACAAGAGGGAATGGTCCTATGTATGTATAGCCTGTATAACAATTATAGAAATAAGTGAGATCAAATTTACAGCTTCTTTGTGTGAGCAAACAAATAGATAGATAGATACACACACACACACACACGCACAAAATCACTTTTTCGCCCAGAGGGCCCATTCCCCAACGGCAGCAAGGCTGTGATTTGCTGGGCCAAAGCCAACCAGAGGAGCGCTCCTTGGGGTGACCAGCTGAGGGCTCCCAAGCTGGACATGGAAATGCGGGACTTGCGTTGCAAAGGAAAATCACAAGAACCGTGTGATGATGATGATGATGATGATGATGATGATGATGACGATGATGACTGATGAATGATGAATGATGATGATGATGATGATGATGATGATGATGATGATGATGATGATGATGATGGTGTTGTGTATTGCCTATGCGCACCTTTAAAGAAATCGAACCAAAATTAAAGGTCCATATGGGAACCATCTTGAAAAACTGACATGAGACTCCCAGATTTGTTTTCATGACTGTTCCCCTGGAGATTGCAATTCTTATTCTTATTATTGTTCCCCGGGTGAATATATAGAAAATGATATGCATGCGGCTGCATACGTGTATATTTGTTCTGAAGCTTCATGTTACTTTACATGCTCAATGATTCAAGTCCAGTATAATGAAAACACGTGAAAACACAAACAACGATCCGCATGTGCAACTTGGCTCCGCCAGGATATTCCCAAGTTGGGCCATGACCTGTGCGGGGCCCTGTGCCACAAGAGTGGTGGATGAGCTGCGCCACAGAACATGAAGCTAGTACTCATACCCAACAAACATCGGGAGTTATATACCCTGAGGTATACTGACATAGATGTGGAAAACCCACCATTTGTAGATAATTTTGCACGGGAAACCATGGATTTTCATGGATTTTCTACATTTGTCTTTGCTTCCCCTAGGGTAATCTAATAGTTAATTGTGATTGTATGTGGTTTATACAATGTCCATTTGATATGGCGGGTATCTAATCGGAAATCCCTTGTACTTCCACCTTTCTGGATCTTTCTGGGTGTTCTTTTGGGAAAGGGAACCATTTGACATATCCGACGTGTCCAAGAAAAATCAGATTTTTTTGGGGGTTCATTGGCCAGTTTCAGAAATAGCTTATTGATCCTTATTGAGAGCTTCTATAGATCCTTAGTGATGTGGATTGGCTTCACCACCCATCAGCCAACAAAGGCGAGCGATTTCTCACACCATCAGCCGATTGAAGTTGGACGGCCTTGTGGTTTGGGGAGGTCGCGGATGGGAGGATTGGCCGGAGGGCGTTGAGGTGAGGGGGCTCACGGAAAGAGGGGGGTAAAAGCTGTGACATGGTATCACCCCAGCAGTTGATAGTGGAAGTTGCTAAGGATTCCAAACATGTTCAGACTTATTGCGTTTCTTTTGGATCTCTAGGAATTTATATCGTTGCACGACTGAGACATGATTCTTCACCTACCTCACCTACACTTGGATCAAGAAAAAACAACTTCCTAGCAGTGGATTTTCGGCTCAAGTTCCCGGTGTTGCCATGGCCAAAATGCTGTGGAGTTTAAGCCTCTGGCTGCTGCCCATTGCGGTCAGCACCAAAGTTGATCCATGGAGTTTGGTACGAGGCATCTTAAAGATCTATGCGCCCATACCGGCAGCTTGACGGCAGGGTCGGTTACTGCAAGTGCAACAGATTGGCCCACAAATAGTTTGCGCAGGGATTTGTTTGGAGGCGGAAATGTTGGAACAGGGACACTGTTACTTTATCACAAGAGATTCCACGTTTAGGTCATGTCATGTTTGTTGTATTTTCTCACCGCCTCCTGCAATTCAAGCCGATGCTCATCTTGACAGAAACTGTGCGGCTGAAAGCCATGGACCGGTCATGAGTCACAAACAACGGAGATCTTGAAACTGTCCTTGAAAGGTGCCACCATCTGACACAATGCCCCCAAGAATCAGTAGAAACCCTTCTCGGGTCATTGTATATTAAGTATACTAAGTCCAAACAGCTTCCAATTAGAACAAAATAGGGCCAACAGATATGGAAAACCCATCGTTTCCCGTTCGGAAAATGATCTACCTTCATGGCAATCTCCACATCTATGTTAGTTTACCCTAGGGTACACCAGTCCTACACTCCGCATCCCTGTCAGATCAGTGTCCACTTTGGAGATCAGGACATGGCCTTCTCGGCTGGGACGGCGGAAGGCCGCAAGTTCGTCTACGAAAAGGGACAGATCAACATGTCCAGTCCGCTGGCCATGGCTTCCTCCAGTCGCTGGGACGCCGGCCATAGCCCAAATTTGCCATAGAACAGACATGTAGAAACCATCAATTTATACTGGAATAAACATATATAAACCATCCATTTTATTGTGGGTTTGTTGCTTTAATTGCCAATTCTTGCTTGAAACAAACTAACACTATGGATGTCTGGGCCAAATTCCCCACATGCAGAATATCATGTTTCAAGAAATTGACACAACATATCCCAAACAATGCTGGTGCTATTCAAGTTTCCAATTGTTCGTTGACTTTTAGGATTTCTGTTGGTGGTACTTCTGGCATCCTCCAGATTTTGAGATGGGATGAGGTATCTCTTTGCTTGCCATCTTTTTGGGAGTCGGTGGTGCATAAATTCGCAGAATTGTTTACATAGTGGCCCCCCTAGTTATAAGTTGGTTTATGACTCCATCTAACTGTAGAATAAGCATCTTCCCCACAAACCCTAGTTCTTGTAGTTATAAACCAACTTAGCTATCTTGGGGTCCTGACCTTGTAGCTAGTTTGATGCGAAGTATTGTTTAATGGCCTCGCATTTGTGCTCGATGGGGTGAGACCTCCTAGCACCTGTGAGGTAGAGACGCAAGGAGATCAGGTTTGTCATACATGGCTTTGTCTGGCCATTTTCAGAGGAAACTGATGAAAATCCATGGGGAGTTTTATGGATTTTTTGGGTGCCCCTTTTTTCAGAGAAACCACATGTTCATCTGGTTCTGAGGTAAGTTCCCAGTCGCCATGGCCATCGCTGGATGTGTGGCTGATGGCTATATCACCTTTGACACCAAGCCCCATGCAGCTCAACTGTATTCAGCATTCCAAAAGAGTGAGGTGGGCAGATGCCATCCGGATCTTTCAGGGCCTTTCAGTTCAGAATGATATCAATTTCATTCATGATTCATGACGCATTACTGGCAGATGAGGAAAAAACAGGGGGAGAACGGAGAACAATGGTGGTTCCATTGAAACAGGAACTTTTGCATCCCCAGGCCTGCAAGGATAATCATTGGGCCTCCAAACTCCAACGTATGAAACTTGACTCCGGGGATTGATTGACCCAAAAAAAATTGAAACCCGGAAGAACACATATCACAATGCGAATACCGTCGGGTACTCCAACATGGGTTGCTTGAAAATTCACCAGTTAGTTCGATATTTCTCCCAGCATCTCCCCTCCCAGCTGTAAGGCTTTAATATCAAACATTTCTGGTAATCCAACATGTCTGTAATATCTAACCGAATCGAACCTCCAATTTAGAGTGGATTTTCCAGCCAGCCATGTTTGATTACACGAAATGAACTACACCTGCCAATCTGGAAGCCGGCCGAGAGCCGTTTCTCAGGAGATTTGGAGCTGGTGGAGCAGCGACCCAAAGGACCCTAGAAGTCGTGCACCTTGGTTTGAAGGGGAAAGGATGGCAGGAAGTTCTTAGGGAAATGATATGGAGGTTTCATGAGGTTTCTAAAGTCATGGTATTCCCAAATCCCCAAATCATCCCAGTCATGAATGACCATGACTTCATATTGAAGCCCATTTTGAAAATGGGATCCCCAATAGGAACCTTCATGGGCTCGCCACAGGCATGGAACCAAGGCAGCGACTCGCCCCAGAATTGGCTGAAGGGAAAATGTAGGGAAAACTCGGGAAGAGTTAGTAGCCCTTTGGCGCTTATAGATATGGCATAGCCAGGTATAGAATGATGTAGATGAGTTGTAAGCTTGATTATCAACAAGGTAGAACCTCATTCAAATCTAACCTCTTATAATATATGATATATGTATATGTGTGTGTGTGTGTAAAAAGATTCTGGCCCCTGAGCAACATGCAATCAGCTCTCCAAACTTGGTGCTGAGCCCTTAAGGTTCCTAATGGTCACCCTAAAAAGGAAACGGTTTTAGATGGCTTTAGACCAACAAATGAAGTGCCAAAACAGGGTTCCCAACTCCCCCAAGGGCGATTTTACGCAAATTTCATCAAATTTCCATGAAGTGCCAATGGCATATCAAAAAAAAAATGCTTTCCAACTCCCTCCTGTCATCTCCTGTCTGATGACCAGGTCACCTTGCGACAACTTTTGTCCTTCACCAGCGGCTTCTACTGGCCCGACGCCTCGGGCTTCGTGCCGTGCCTGGGAGCTGCCAATGCTTCCAGCTATGCACCCGAGGTGCGGGCCTTGGGGCCTTGGGGATGGCTTGGTTTAGCCGGTGACTTTCGATTTTCCCAAGGGGAAATCTATACCACTTGGAGAAACTCTACGGAATATGTTAATCTTTATTGTGTTCTTTAAGCAACTCCAAGGTTTTTGAGAAGTTTGTTCAACTTTTTGTTTTGGAGCCAAGGCGGTGCTGGCAGATTTGTTTATTGGTTTTGAGGTGGGATGTTAAAGTTAAGCTCTGATCCGGGACAATGCATCCAATGGTTCCATGCACACAGCCTGACAAATGACAGCGATGTTGCAGTAGCCCATTTCCTTTCAGCATGTTTGCTGTTGGTTCAAAATTAGGCTCCACAACGGCATGGGTTGAAACTTAAAGCCAATCCGTTGTTTCTCAATTGTCCAATGGCTGTCAGATGACGCAGATGATGATGACGGGTTTTCCGGAGGTTTTATGAAAACCAGACCCCACCAGGCCTGCGCAAAGGAAATCTACCAGCGGCTTGAATCAGAACGGGGGACGGCTGGGTGAGGTATGCTTATTTTGCCTGGCCTAGCTTGCCCCATAAGCCTTATCGGCATTTGAAGAACGACAGTGAAAACCAACAGTTTGGGAGTGGGGAAAGGATGGTACTGGTTTGATTCCTTTGATATGTCGTGGTTTGTTCTTTGCTGATTCTTCAATCCACGTTTAAATTCCATTCATTTGATCAGACATGGCTGCAGGCAGCTTAATATAAAAAATAATGGACACATGAGCACCTGGTTTGCGGTTCACCTCGGTTCCTTGAAACCCTTGGAGCAACGCATCACCTGGGTGCCATCCTGCCTTGAGGCAGGCGCCATTCGAGTTCGAACCTGGCTCTACCTGGTCCTACAACTCCTTTCATCTTCAAATCGCCGGTGCGATGGCGGCAGACGCTGCGAAGATCACGACGCAAGAGATGCTGGGAGTTGTGCTTAGACGCCGCCAATGGCTGGTGGCTGTCCTGTCCACCATTTTCCACCCAGGTCTTTTGGGATGACGAAATTCTATGTTGATGTTTGAGTGTAGAAACCACCAGCCAACTTTTTTGTTGGTTTCATGCAGGATGATGGCCAGGCTTCATATCTAGACTCTCCAAGTACCCGCAGAAATGTGATGAAATGTGCATCTTACTAACACAATGTTAGTACTTTTTGGAAAATGTGTCTCAGCGACTCAGTGTCTATTTATTGGCTCTTTTTGCCACGGTCTCCTGACAGTCGAGGATGCTGCAGAAGTACCTCATCAAACCTTTGCAGCTGAAGCTTCTCACCTGAAAACTGCTCACTATTTTGACCCCAAGCATAGCACAGTGTGGGATGTTTGGATCGCTAGCAAGCCCCAAAATGAAAAAGTGAGATCGAGTGATGAACTAGGCGTTTCTATCTTTTTGGCAGTTGCTATAGGCCATTTCATTTAACAGTAATATAATATACATTAATTAATTAATCTCAGGAAAACCAAGGGATCCATTGGGTCGCTATACCCCCAGATCGACTTGTTCGGCCATCAGGTCCACCTATTGGCTGGGAGGTCAAAACCCAGGCCTCGCAGGCAACATGATGACGAGTCCGGAGGCAGGGGCCATGGCCTGCGTTTTTCGCTGGTGCCGTGCTGCGGTTTTTTGGGTGGAAAGATCCCTCCGAAATTGAAGTGCTTTGGGATCCAATCGTATAGAAATGTATAGAACCTCTAAAAACAAAAAGTTACAACAGTCGGGGAATGGTTCTGGCCCAGCTTCCAACGGTCCACAACGAGGTGCTGTCACGTCTTGTCAGTTGTTTGGGACCACCGTGAGTGGCTTATCACCGTAGCGGCAGCTTAAAAGATCGAAGGTTGTGAAATTTACAGATGAACTAGGCGACTTTGGTTCAAACTTTATATATGTCTTAAAAGCGTCACCAGACATGATCCATGGACCCAAGCAAGAAACCCTAGAAAATCTACAGCTTCAGAATAGATGCGCTGTCCTTCTTCGGCCCGGCGCAGGATTATGATCGGATTCTGCACGCCTACGTGGCCAACAAATTGATTCCAAGCTGGGTGTCCTTCGAAATGGAACGGGACTACTTGTCGCCTCAAGTACAGGCACAACCCAGAATAGGGGTGGCTCATGTTCGCTGAAATGGTGCTGATAAGCGAGAAAGGATGCCATGTGGCGCATGAGATCAGCAAACTCTTTGTTTTGAATACGGGTTTTAGTCCAGAAAACTTGCATTTTCCAACCCTTCCAGATGGCATTTGACCTGCCCTGCAGGTTTCCAACGCTAGCACCTTTTTGGTGAAACTTCTGGGGCACTATTCATTCTGCAACTTGTGTGAAGAGAATCCTGGGGACCCATGGGGACCCTGAATGGATCACAGATTTAGGGGTTTTGGAAAGTTTTTGATCCATCAACGGGGCATGTACATCAATAACCAACCATGGATGGGCATAGTTAGTGACCAGGGCCACCTGATGCCGCCTGATGGCGATGGAGAGCGAGAGAGAGAAACTCAAAATCATGGAGGCAACGGGAAAATCATTGGAATCTTGTTTGTGATCCTGTCCGCTCAAGATGATTTTTCCAGATAACATGACATATGAGGGGCAAGGGATGACTCCTTGTTTGTGTTGTTGACGTCGAGTGTCTTCCGCGATTTGGTTCTGCCTTGATCTGCCTTGCATCAAACTGAAATGATGAAAGGTTCCATAAAAGTATCATTTCATTTCTGTTTTCCCTATATTTGGGATATTATTCCCCAGAATATTCCACAATAATTTCATGACTTTCCCTCTCGACAATAACTTATTAATGACTTTCCCAGTCTTAAAGATCTTGAAGATCAAAACAGCTTAGTGGAGGTCCCATCCCCAGCCCCATCGTTGCCCAGCCGTGTTTCCCAGTTCCAAGGCAACTACTTCGAGTGTTTCCCGCCCAAGCTGTCCAGCTTTACGGAGAGCTGCAGGAAAGCCAACATCCACATGGACGCGGGGCTCTTCGGACGCCCGGCGAAAGCAGTGGCTGAAGGGATGACCTTTGAAGCAAGATGTGGGTTCAGTGTAGTGTATTATGTGCTGATATGGCTGATACTGCTGATATATTATGGTGAATTATGGGTTGATTGTGGTTGATGGAATCGAATTATTGCTGATATATGCTAATTATACTTATTTTTGTTGCATTATTGTAATTATGGTGAATAGAGATTTAAAAGTCAGGTGCAGTTTCACATTTTTGGGTGCTCGATGTTGACATGTCTTGACCGATGCCCAAATGTTGAAAAGAAATAGTACACCCCCGGGAAGAGTGTGTTCTGCAGTGGGAGGTCAAGGTTGATGAGGGACACTAGGACCCAAATGAAGCTCATGCTGGTGTTTGGTCACAGGGTGCACAATGCTGCTAGTTGGTTTCACCCTCATGACATCATCAAAACTTTGTGATTTTGGAGGGCTTGTAGATGCGTGCGTCGGGTCAACAGCTTGTGATTTGTATGCGCGGGATAGATGGGTTTAATTGGGGCGGCATCTACATAATTCAAAGATGTGTGTCGGGAAAGTTGTTCATCTCAAGTTCAAACATGTCAAAGGGATTCAGCGCAGCTTTCATCTCTTGAGACTACACACACATGGCACAGCACTCAGTACCAGAATTCGGCTCACCCTTTTGTAGGGACGCCACTGGTGTTGGCTGAGGATATTATCCCTTGGTGGATAGGGCCAAGGGTATGTACATGCAGATTGCAACTGCGCGAGTGCCTCATTCTCAAAAAGATTTCTATGCCCCGACCATTGTGCCTTGACCGCCTTGACGTGTTGAGTGGTCCGATGTTAGGATGCCAATCGGGAGCACATGCATGTCATGCAGCCATACCACTCGGCCATATGGACAACAGGTAAGAGCCCCCAAAAGAAGTGTGTAGCGAATCACCTTGTGGGCCTTGCTGTCGAGGTCATTTGGTTTTGTCCTTGGGAATATGGGGAGGCTCCAGTGACTCCAGTGTTTGGGCATGTTACTACTGTAATGTGGTAAACACAAGAATAAACCGTCCCAGTAACATGTAGAAGCAAACCCAATAAATAATACACCAATATCCCAGATGGTTGCTTGTTTGGTTTGCCACATTGTGGAAGATGATGGCCATCCATGGGACTTTTTGGAATGCCCCATTTTCAGACAAAAAGCTACTATCTTTGGTCAGTGCCGTTAGCCCATGCGAGATGATGTGACAATTTCGCAGCTCTGGATTGTAGGGGTCAATATTATAGTGGTACCCTCCTGCAATCTAATTGGCATGGCACAGGGAAACCCTCCATGCTTACATACATGATTCGCCTGCTCACATGGGGGATTTCCACTTACTCATCTTCATGTACTTGATAAACCGTTGGTTGATTGACATTATTGTTTTACTATACTCTCTGGTAAATTAACATAGACCCTGAAAATCACCAATTGCTAGTGGAAATGAATCTGTCAACCCCAATAAATGCCAGGGTCTATGTTAATATACTAGAGGGCAAATGGACAACTTTCGAGTATCATACCCCACTGGCAATCAACTTGATGGAATGGTTGGATTGCATCGAAGACTTGCGATGCCTTGGGGATTGTGGCTTAACAAGAACGACGACAACAACAACAACAACAACAACAACAACAACAACAACAACAACAACAACAACAACACCACTAAACCAGCCACAAGTGTCTTCAGACGTCGCAGCTGTGAGGCTTCCATGGTACTGCGAAAGATCATCAAGTTCTGGGTCGATCACGCCCTGGGTCTTAGATCCAACGGAGTCAATGGAGGATTTGGATCACCGCATCCACCGGCAGTGAGGGAAGAAGTTGCTTGGATGACTGCTGAGAGACTGAGATCTGATGAGTTTGTTTCCTCCCCCCTTCCATTCCTAACAGGGGACTCCGATGTATGCATGATTGGCTATGTCAGGCTATGTCAAATTTCCTATTGCACATCGGACTACTGGAGGGGGCTGACGTGCCGTACATGGGCCCAGAGCAACTGGATGTTCGGGTGTTCGTATGTGTGTCACATCTTTGTCCTTCTAACAATTCAGCCCCAAAAAGCCCCTGGGGTCATGGCTTGGTTGAAATTCACCTGGGTGGCTTTGCCGCCCACGAAACATGTTGAAACCGGTGCTTTTAGAACATGTTTGCAGCGTCAATGATATGACTGCAATTGAAGCAGATAGACAAAAACAGTTGGCCACTACCATGAGATGTTCTGCAGTTAGGAACTTGCGTTTCCAACCAAATTTGTCCCCACTATATAGCAGTCGTTAAAAGATATCTCAAGCCGGGAAACTCTTGAAACCGCTTCGACGCTTTCCATCCCCCTGGGTTTTGCCAAGGCGCAACAGGTTGCCGCAGAGTTGCTGAAGCACACAGGGCTGCAGATGAACTTTGATGAGCTCTGGGAACCTGAAGAGCTGGTTGTGTGAAATGGATTCATGACGAGAACAGTACCCGCTGGTAAACTAACATAGCTATATAGAAACTGGCCATTTCTAGGTGATTTGCCGGTTAAACATGCTGATTTTCCATAGTTGTGTTAGTTTACCAGATTGTAGGGCCTAGGGAGTGAACGGAGTGAACCAGAGAAGAAGAGTAGGGAGTGAAGAAAAGATGGTCCTAGGGCAAGTCATTTCAGCAAGATCTTGGGTTTTCTCCTACAAACAGTTTTGTTGAGGTGGAAGAACGATGCATGGCTTTTGTCAGGATTTGACCTTCATGGGATTTCGACACATTTTGGGATGCTAAATCCACTTCTCACAGCACAAAGGAAGCTTCGAAGCCACTGGGTTGGCCATGTCATGGCCACCAGAGGCGTGTACAAAATGCTGTGGCTGCCACAGAGAGCAGCCCAGCAGGTGGTTGTCACTCCGGGAACCCCGGCAAGGGTTCAACGGGTTCAACGTGTTTCAACTAAGAAGGCACCGGTAGAATTTGCAGCAGCAGACAAGCTGACTAATGTTCAGCAGTTCAATTGGAGTTTACTGGTTCAAACATATGGGGTAACTACCGCAGAACTCAGAACCAGCAAACCTCGGCATCTTTTCTTATGGTTCAAGTTTGGGATTCAATCAACTGAAACCATCGCCACGGGGGGATTGTCCTTGCTCTGGTTGAGCAGTTTCAAAGCGCCGGCACCCGGCTTTGAGCACAAGACTCCTTGGGTGTTGCAGGACCAACGTCCCGCAAAACTCCATGACCTTGGAAGCAAGGGTGTGGCATGATAGGTTTGGATCGGCTTTGGTTTTTGTTTCCTCCAATGGTTTCGGCACATGAGAGTGATATGATGTCATGTAGGGGTGGCCCGTTTTGATATTCGTAAATTATTCATCCATATTCATTCCGCAAATCAATGGTGGCCATCACATCAGGTCACTACATACATGTGGGAATTCTGCTTTCTGAACGGCTTCTCAGATGTTCTCAGTGTCTTTCGTTTTCTTGCCTTTTGTTCTCCTGGTGCTACCGCAATGTCATTGCGGGCATGCATTTCCCAGAATTGGATGCTGGGCAAATCTATATACTGTAGAGGAAACAGCTCTTTCTTTGGCGAAAAAACAGTGGTCTCCTCTAGATTTGTTCCTTCAACCAACCCATTCAAGATGTGACCTTTTCTATTTCAAGATAGCCTTACCCTCTGGTTATTTGATATAGCTATGGAAAATGGCCCATTTATATAGAGTATTTATGATGGTTTACCTGTCAAAATGGTGATATTTATGATTTTCAATAGCTACGTAGAATAAACAGAGGGTATACCTTCCCCATTTTTCCAAGCAACCACTCTGGCGGAGCACTGGCAGGTCGCAACGTGCATTCGTGGACTGCTCGCTTGTCGGAGTATTTTGTGGAGCACAAGGCCCCTGGCTGAAGGTGTCCATGGTGTTGCGGGTTGTTGGAAGGTTTTAAGCATGATTCACAAAATATCCAAAATATCAAAATGAAGAAGTCACTTGCAGATTTCTTCAGTGGTTATGCAATGTATATATAAGAAACCTTCAGAAAAAAAATACGGGCATGAGTATCACACTTGCAAGTACAAGTTGTCAGCAATGGTTGCACGATAGCATTAATGTTGGTAACAATAATAAACCATCCCCCAAATCACCATAAATGGGTGGTATATACCATTCCCAAATGGGTGGTTTAATGATTGTTTTACCCTCATTGTTTGAATTGATTTGAATCACCTGTCTGGGAGATACAACATGTCCATGCCTTAATGAATGCAGCAAGCCTTTGTCCACTCACTACTGATTCCCCCAGTATTCTTGCAACCGCGCGCACTGCTGAGATTCGAACCTGTGTCATCGCAGTTCCCGCCAGCACGGCTCTGAGAATACGAGAATCACTGGAGAGGGCGACTGATTTGCACGAATAGCTCAGCTTTGGGACGTGACTTTTTGAAGATGGTGGTCTTACGTTGGACCGTGGAGTCATGATGCCGTCTACCGCAACGATTTGGATATAGTATATAATATATATATATATATATTTCTCCATGATTCTTCCAACTGGTATCATGACGCCATTCCACTGGAATTGCTAAATGCAGCCAACAAAAAGTGTGGACGGAGGAAGGGAATCGTCAGACCTGAAACTTTCACCCTCTGAGGTGTGCAGTCAGACTTGCCATTGATTGAACAGCCGGGGCACCGAGGGGGTGCCATGGGCCCAGAAGATGGGCCAAATTATAATGACCATCACCGCCCAAAACATCCCAAAACAACCTTAGTTCAGGTTGGTCAACTAGTAGAATTCAGCCAGATTCTGAGGGAAATGTTGGTGATACAATGTGATACACTAAGATTTGATTCTCGAAGGGTTGGGGGAGAAATTGGACCCCCCTCGAGTTTAGAACCAGCTGCAAAGTTGCAATCATTCTGCTCAAACCCATGCTTTGCGCTCATGGGCCCAAATCCAGATGCATTAGGGGAGAGCAAAACTTTCAAGACCATGTCATCTTTGTGCACCCACTGTGATTCATGAAGTAGCTGGAGCCGCTCCCAAGGACCCTGGGCTATGACACCGCCTGCAAACTCTACAGTTCCATCATCGGAAACTTGGCCATCCAGGCAGGGCTGCACAACCATATCAAGCGCGGAATAAACTAATTGAATCTAATTGACTAATTGATGTCAAGGGCAAAAGACAGTGCTGATTGGTGGCTGGCTCCCCTCGCCACATTAGCATACTTGATTTAGAGCAGATGGGAGAATTAGGAGGATGAAGCAGTTGGCTCCCGAACTCCACACCTCTCCGCCACAACTCCCCCATATTTCATGCTGGTTCGAGCATTTTGGCCCATTTGCACATGGATCAACATGTCAAAGCTGTTGGACTGTTTGACCATGTTGGACCCCATCAAAAGCATCCAGGCTTTGAGATGTTTTTTTTCTTTGATATCTCAACAATCCCCGCATTTCTGGTGAGTTCAATCGTTGAATCCCCGGGCCCCATCCATGGAATCCATGGCCAGGCTGCCTCCGCGGGCATGATTTGGTGCTTCGTGCGCATTCCAGGGCGCTCCATTTCGCACATCGCCGCGGAGGCGGGGGCGATGGCGGAGTCACAGGTGGTCACGTTGTTGGTGAATTCTTGGGGTGAACTAGGACAAAAGATGCAGCACCGTAGGCCCCAAACAGCTGGAAGACACATGATATCTGATAGGAGACACATGAAGGAAGACATTAAAAGAGCCGAATACCACCGGTGACCCGAGGGTGGACACCTCTTAAGAATGAATTGAGGACCCTATCAGTAAACTGTTTGGGAAAAAACACGCTAACTATAACAAGGTTCAGCAGTATACCAAAGTAGGTAAACTAAAAGAACAATAAGAAGTAACTCTTTAATATTCTTTACAGACCTTTAGATTTGAGTCTATGCCGTGGTGACTGTCGGGAGCTGTGAAGAGCTATAGTTGAATGAATATTTCCCTCTTAGGGAGCCAAGGAGCCAACATGAGGTTCCCAATCATACGGTAGTATAATTGTTCCCCTGACCTTGAGTTTGTTTTCGCGGATCTTACACAAATTGGATGTTGTTTTTGCTATGGACTTGCCGCAGCGTACCAACAAATTAGTAGTCCACTTAGTGTATCGTGCTGTATCAACAATAATTATTTGTTAATACACTTAGTCACTTTCACCAAGAAGTTCATGGAGGTAGGGTATGAAGCTAGAAAGTCTTTCCAACATCTATCATTTACCCATCTATGTTTACAGGAATGACCTGCATTGGAGGTCCAAGCTTTCAAATGCGTGCCATGAATGGTGGGGCCAAACTGGCTCTCAGTATCAATGATATCCCCAATTTTTATCAGGGTTGCCCAACTTACTCTAGCTAAACGATAGCCACAAAGGGGTAAATGGGTCATTCTAATTGTAAATTATTTGCCCAATTTGTACCTGAGGTGTTTGGAGCAACCCGGTTTATCGCATCAAATATGGTCCAAAGTCATCGGTGCAGGTGGCTTTGATGACACATCCGCATGTGGTGTTGATGCGCAATCCTCAGCTGGGGAGGTGACTGAAATATGGACAACATCGTTGGTGGATTTACGGGGCACCTTTTTTTCCACAATGCACAGGTGTAGATGTGTGACACTGTGTGTGTGCAAGTTTGAAGATGGCTAAAGCAAAACCAATCGGGAGAGGGTCGTTGTGGTCAGGTCGGCAGACACTGGCAACGAACAGCTTGGACTGACAGATGTGACGCAAATGATTTGTAACGTGTCGAGCTCGGCTGGGGCTTTCAGGGGAGGAGTAGATATGGCAGGATGGTAGGTGGCACATGCATAAGAGTGAGCCAAAGCGCCCATTTTGTCCGCTTTCAATCATTGTTTTTGAATGTTTTTAATTATTTAAAAGAATATAACTCTAAACCGCGTCTGGGTGGAAAGTCAGCAGTAGTCGCTTGACATGTGAAATTGCTGTGCTGAACCAGCATGCAACGTTTGTCTCGTGGAGATTTGCACGCTGACCGAGCAAAAATGATGAAACTTTGAGTATGAGATCCTAGTGTCCACATTTTTGACTGGATGCGAGGATTTTTTTAAACCAAGAGTGTCATGAATTGTCAGCGAACCATGGCCATTTTCAATGTTTTGTTGCAGGCTGGCCCGGCTCTTGTGGATTTTCATAGATATGATGGTGTGCTGCTTTAAGGTACTGGGATGATCCCATTTTGTTCCTAGTCATTCAGCTAAGAGAATTTATAGTAACTATTAACTATATAGATTGTGATGCCACTTGAAAAAGGGACTTCACCGATAGAGACCAGATGGAGAGGGGTGTCTTTCCCAGCCCAGCATCAAGCTACGCCCAGATCATCGAGTTGCGAAGCAGACAGAACTGCAACTTCGGTGTGGTCTGGGGCCATGTGCGGTCTGGGTTGTGTGGGGTACTGTCTCAGCAGGTTTTCGGCCTGCAAGATTTGCATCTTGATCAGGAGGCATTTGGGAAAAGGTTGAGAGTTCGGCGACAAAAGCCACTGGTTGGTGGTTTCACACATGTCCTGTCTTCCACCATAGAAATGGGGGATGATGATCCCCAGTGACAGTTGGGTTGAAACATGTTGAAACCACCAACCAGCTGCGTCCCATCTTACCTGTGATCGATTGCCAGTCCATCATCCAACATCCTCAACTTACCATTCCATGCATGTGTGGGTTTTGTTCAGTCTTGCCATCTCATCAAGTTTTCTTGCACAAAATGTTAAACTCCATGCATCAATTGGGATTGCACATGAAACCGTGCTGGGCCGGCTGTTGGGGCAAACCCTCTGAGAAGCCCCAGCCAAAAAAAAAAACATGAAAGGGTTTTGTCTCAGAGCCAAATGGGTGGCTCAACCATGAATCATCACAAATCCAGACAAATCCATTATAGCAACCCCCAAGATAGATAGACCAGTTGGAAACCCTGAATGTATGAGGTAATTGGGATCCATATCATCCTAGAAACACTTGTCATCACTTTTTTATACCTTTTTTGTTTTTGGGGTGTTACTTAAAGACTGCAGATCCCCATGTCCCAGCATTCACCACACCAGTCTCAGCCAACGAATCGTCTCCACGGACCCGAGATCCTGATCCCAGATCAGCTCTTGACGTCCGTATTTGAAGCTCGGCGCGATTGTTTTGGTTTTTGGGCTGCCCATTTCTCAGCTGTTCATGAGCCTGATCAGCTATTATAGAATTCTATGAAGGTTATGAATGGGTGTTGTGTGCCGAAATCCATGGGATATCTCGGGGCTTGCTTCTTTCGTCCCAAAAGCTAAGATGAAGCCAACTAGTATCACAAGCCGGGAAGTCATTCTTAATTTTGATTCAACATTCATTAGTCATTGATCACTACATGCTTGGCATTGTTTGGCTAATTCCTTGCATAGCAATTGAAAATCCTGTAATTACAATTGAGGTTTATAGCCCAAAAAATCATTGAACTAAACTTAGTAACTAAACTAATTACATGGGTGATATTCCAGCAAGCCATGTTTGATTATCCGAGGGTACATGGAAATTCCCAAAGGTTGGGGCCATTTTCTGCCCTGCACATGTTGGTGGGAACTGACCCTTGGATGGTGAATAAGTTGTGGAGCTGTTCCATGATTTTCGAAGGATTTCGAACGTAATGCACTTTCTTCTATATCAAATCCAACAGTTGCACATCATTACAGATCCAACATACATAGTTTTTTTGGTAATAATTTATCAATTACTGTAATTGGTTGGTTTGGATCGTGGTTGAACTCAAAGCTCTCTTGAAATTCACCTTCCTATTCCAGCCGCCAAGCGCCACGCTTCATCTCAGGAGATGAAGCAACTCTTCATCGAGGCACGTGGTGGATGCTAAGATACCTCCAGATTTGCTGTGATATTTTTTGCTTCGAAGATCGAACAACCCAACAATCAAGGACTTAGCAGCCAGGGTTATTACCCAGTTACTAAGTGCAATGATCTTCCAAGTAGCAACAAATCTTCATGTTTTGCAGCACATTCGGACTTGGCGGCGGACGCCATATCATGGGCCTATATTGACCCCATAATTGGGAATACCTTTATTAATCCTTATTATATCTTTGGTAAATACCTAGCCTTGAATAGAAACTTCAGATGTAAGATGATTTGAAACCCAGGTTTTGGGTAGGTGCCAAAGATCAGCAATCATTTCTTGGTGGGTTCATGTGGGTCCTATTGTTTTGGATAGTTATGTGCCCTGCCACAAACCCAACGTCGCCAGATCCGTGAGATCTGTGCAGCTTGTCCCGATCTCTTCGAAAGTTGGGGCTCAGAAATCTGGCGACTGAGCATGGATGATTGCCATTTGAGTCAAGATGTGGAACCCTGACTCAGCAATCTGGATTGGAGGGGAAAACGGGCAAAGCCAGAATTTGTGGCTGGTTTTCGAACAACCAACTAGAGCTGGACATCCTTGGACATCCACTAGAAAAGAGACTAATCATCATCAGGAATCGATCCGGAATCCCAATCTTCAGCACAACTTGGAACCTGCATAGATCAACAACAAAACACCGAGGAGGATTCCAGTCATGTCACTTGCTGCCCAGGTCCCTCCACGTTGACATGGAAAGACTTGATTCCAATCCTCAACATGTTGTCGGAAGCCCAATTTATGCCTTTCAAGGGGGAGAGCTGCAAAAAGCTAATGGGGTGCCACAACCCGCGTTGGCACAGAAGGCTCTGCCATAGTGTTGATCCCAACCCTAAAGCCATGTTTCCAAAATGGATCATTTTGGATCAAGAAACGACACGTGCCAGGGATCCCAACAGAAGGCTAGATGAGCGAACTCTGGGGCAAGTTCAAGTGCCACGTTGAGCTAGTGGAGTTTTTTTCTGGACATTTTGATGGCAGGAATCATCACATGGAGTTTTCTTCGTAATTCTATGGATTTGGTTGGTGTTTTCAAGCCTGATTCATTTAAAACATGCTTCAACCGCATTTGGGATGGTGATCCCGGTCTGAAACCACCACTGATTCACACCTTCTTTCCATCCTGGGCGCGACTTGATGCCTAGGCCCCCACTGACGAGGGCTTTGCTTGGGACCCCAGCTTGCAATCCTTGGCCCACAGTGGTGCACTGTTGCTTTCTGTGGAAAGGAACATTCAATGGCATTTGGCTTTTTAAGTTCTCGGAATATGGGCGATGTAGCCAAATTTTGCTGGTCTTTCCCTGGGAAAAGATGAAGACAGATGTGTTTTCCGCCAAGTTGCGTTGCTGCATGTTCCCCTTGGCTGTTGGCAAAAGACGTCCGCCAATTTAATCTGCAAAGCTATTGATAGCCAAATGGATGTTTGGTACTCTTTGTTCTTTTTTGTGAAACAAACACATATAGGCCTTCCATGCCTATTGTTGATGGTTTCCATGTCCCCCAAAAAAGAAGCCTGGTCAAATCCTGCCAGAATTGGTTGAAAGGAACATCTACAGAAAGACCCACGCATGAGAAGTCATCGTGGACTTAACATCTACTTGTCACCGGTTGACATCACTCGATTTGATGGCAAACAGCAATCCAATGATTTAATTTGTACATCATAGGTTTCTTGATTTCCCCAAATTTAACAGTGCAAGTTTGATCCATCTCAGGGGGTATGACACACCCATGTGCAGGTCATCTTAATCTTCTGGCACTTTTCTGGGCCCAGAGGCTCTCAGCTGAGGTTCCAGTCCTTACCCGAGCGCATCCGGGTGCAGATCTGCCAAGCAGTGGTAGAGGCCAGTGCCATCAAAGCATGGGTATTCAAATGCATTTTAATGAAAAGAGATTGGGATTTAAATGGATTTAAGCATCTAATTAACATGGGGAGATATGATGGGTAGATTACCCGGTGAATTTTAATATAAGTGTCATGATTTTTCCAATTTGTTCTATGTTGAACCCTGTTTGACTCACGAATTTTCTTCAACTGGATTGAAACCAGCAACCAATCATTCTTTATCCAAGATGGGCACCGCAACTACCATAATGGGCCTTACAAATAGTTCTAACGATTTCGTACCACTGATGATTGAGCCAATTCATTTACCCTTTGGTAAACTAATAACATAACTATGGAAAATCAGCACTTTTCATGGGAAAATCAACTATTTCTATGGCCATTTTCAATAGCTATGTTAGTCATTACCAGAGGGTAGAAGATTATGTTCCGATTCGCCGGAGTTCTCCAGTTCCACAAAAAAAGTCTGCATTTGGATTTTGCTGATGGACATAATGCCACCAATGGCAAGACATTTTGGTTGCTTCATGGGGTTTGAACCGCATGTTCTGGCACAAAACTACATTTTGCCTGCATTTAACAAACTAATGTGTTTGAGAAAGGAGGACTCTCAGATACTTGTTGTAGCTAGTTTCAGTGTGATTTTATATTGTCGTGCTATATATTTCGCATGGCTGGTTGGCCTTACCATCGAAAGGGTTGAGCACACAACAATATCCATTGCAGATTGTGTACCGTCATATTCTTTCGATTCCTCGCGACTGTAAATCATTCTGCAGGCTACCTGAAACCAAATCACCCATACTTATCCGGCGCAGTATGATCCTCCTTCACTGGTTGTCATGCACTCCCCCAGACACCATTTCGGAATGGGGCGGCTTTTGATGGGTTTTGTTTTGGTTTTGACGTCTAGCTTGTATGCGTGGGTCAAGGAAAAAGAGGAGGAGATTCAACTTGTATCTTTGAAAACAGGTCCAAAAAGTCAAAAAACAAAAAAGACATTGAGTAAGACATCCATTAAAAAACCATCAAAAAAACACGTAATTAACCCTACAAAACACCCGCAATTTGCAGCACTTTTTCGGTTTCCCCTTGGGGCCATCTCCAAAGCCTGCCAGGGTGGTGCGGGCACCCGTCAAGGTGGCACCATTGATCTGGGAACCGTCGAGACGGAGGAGTCGGGGCCTGGAAGGTCACCTTTTGGGTCACTCAAACATGACATGACAT
Source organism: Symbiodinium sp. clade C Y103 (assembly GCA_003297045.1). Taxonomy (NCBI): domain Eukaryota; class Dinophyceae; order Suessiales; family Symbiodiniaceae; genus Cladocopium; species Cladocopium sp. clade C. The sequence continues at coordinate 373,117 of BGPT01000161.1, read as the reverse complement.
GGTTGGAGAATCCCCATAAAATCACAATTTTCATCCACTTTTTATAATGTGGGTAAAACAATAATAAACCATCCCCCAAATCACCACAAATGGGTTCGTATAAACCATTCCCAAATGGGTGGTTTATTATTGTTTTACCCACATTAGGGAATATAGGGAATTTCCCAAGTTCCTCCAAGGGAATATATAGGGAATTTCCATTTTTTAGAGGGAATCTAGGGAATTTATAAAACTTGGGAAATCCCCTATAAAAAATGGTAAACTCATGAGAAAAGCTGTTACAAATGGAGGTTGAGTTCGTTGGGACAAGCAACTCTCAATAGGGGAGTTTTCAGCAAACCATTGAGCTGACTACCGGAGGGTAGCTATAATGGACCATGTTCATCCATTTTCCATAGCTATGCGTAGCTACCAAAGGGTACAGGTCATGAACCCCGGAAAGAAAGCAACACTCCACAAGGCTTTATTGTAGATATTCTGTGGTCAGTTGTTTCTTTTTGAACTTATCACTGGGATGAAAGTAGTGTCAACCCCAGATTGCCATCCTGGTTGATGAAAGATCGGCGGGTTCCCTCCAACTAGCGATGATTTACAAATGGGACCCGACCGGTTAAACAGTCCAGTGGCTGGAAAGCTGCAACTGGGGAAGCTGGAAACATTGTTTTCATTGAGTGGGGGGTACTACTTATACCGGTGTAAGGCTATCACAAGCAGGATATATCATGATTATTAGGTATGTTGAAGATCATTGTTGAATAGTAAGAATTTGCATTCGTATGTATTTTTACTCTGTCGGGTAGGTTTACGTTGTTGTGAGATGAGCTGTTGAAGCTGTAAATCAGCGAAACTGTGATTATTTCAATGGGAAATCCCATTGTCATCGTCCATGTTGGATTTCAGTGGTCCAAACTGGCAACCCTAGATGAATAGATCCTGCTTGATTCTGTATTTTTTGGGGGCGGACCTGCCAAAAAGTGACCGTTTTCATTCCTTGAAGTGTTATCGACCACCTCGGGCTGGCCAAGACAGTCCTTCCCCAGTTGATGGTTGCCATCACTATAGAACTTCCCTTTTCGGTGGGTCATGTTACCATTTGCTAGTGTTTCTCTCATGTTCTGTCCATATATATGTTACAATACTGCATCTACGTTAGACCAGCTTCTGAGTTTCCCAATTTTGTAATGATGCATTGTTAAACAAGATTACCCAGATTCCCAGATTCCCATATTATAATTTATACTTGACCTTCAAAGGATACAATGATAGTAAACCCCCAGATTCCCTAAACCCTGAGGGGGGCCTCTCAATCCAGCTGTCCGCAGAACATCTTTCGTATCTTGGTGGAAGCTGAACTGACGCGTCGTGTCGTGGCAGGGAGCTACAAAGGTCCTTTCCAGGTGCGCGGAGCTGATGAGTTTCCAAGTTTTAAAAGTGTAAGAACTGGGCCATCAGAGAGGGAGAGGGGGATTTAATTATGATCAACAACCATAGGAATTCTGGGGATATAATTGGGATATACTTTTAAATACTGTGCTTTTTATTTTGCATTTGTTGGTGCCAGTACTGGGCGGTGTGTTGTTATATGTTTGGAAAGCACCAGGCTACATCTTTATACACTAGAATCATTTGTTGGTGTGTTTGGTGCACAATGACTTTGCTGTGGTGGTTGTTATTGTAGGTCTATGGATTATGTTTGGTCCATCCCCGGGTTGTTCAATCCGCATGAGGTGGTTGTTGCCACATTCCCTTCGAACTTCCTTGCTCTTCTGTAGCCAGTTCAATACCACCAAAAAGAGGAGGATTTCCAATATAGCAAAACTGAAATCACCCAACACGAGTAGAAATTGGTCATTGGGGAAATGGGTCACAGTTCTCCGTCGCAGGCCATCAGTTATTCCTTGCCATACCAAGCGCGTCTGGGGCCTGACAACCTGCTCAGGTGGTGTGGTGCCCGCGTAGATGGCCCTAGAGATACTAAGTTGGTTTAGTTTCCGCATCGAACTTAGATCCTCCACAATTCCTAGCTAACCTAGTTATAAACCACTTTCTCTATCTGGGGGGGCTCTTCCTGTACCTTTTTCATCCTTTTCTTGTCTGTCAATGGTTGCAGCCTTGAACATTTTGTTCGTATGAGGTACTTCCGGTGGCTGTGTTCGATTTTGGATCAATCATGGGGATTTAGAAAAGATGGTCCCAGCAGACAAACCTCTGTGAGGAGTTGGAATAATCTGCTAACAAACCATTCTTCATTGTGGGAATGAGCTGCTGATCATGGTTCTCCCACGTTCTCCCCCTGATTCAGTGTTCACCACTTCTGTTCAATGTTCACTATTCATTCCACTATTTCCACATCATTCCCTCCATTTGGTTTTTACAGTCCAATTGGCCGGAAATGATATAAATAATCCATGGTCATCCATAGTTTGCTGTTCATCCATTCCAAAAAAATCCAACTGGCCGGAGCCTTGAGATGGTCGCGTCCGAGGTGCAGCCATGCCTTCGAACTTCGACTGCGATCTGGGCTACACCATCGGTTTGGACCCCGGTGCGTCGATGTGTTTCACCAGCGAGGCATAGCGAGGCCGTTTGAAGGTTGCCCCCCCTGGTAATCAAACGTGGCGGGCTGGAAAAACAACCCTATATAATATAGATTTGAAGAGGATTTTTTTCAAATGAGAACATTACTCTATAAATTCTATAAATGACTCGGGTTAGACCTGGATTTGCTGAGTTGATGATTTGGTTTATGTTCCCAATTTGACATCCACCATCCACCAGTTGAAAAGTCTATTATTATATAGGGAATGTCTTTATATTTTTGGTGGGTTCCTTAAGCAAATCCAAGTAGAAGAAGAGGGCTGAAGTTTGGCGGAAGATCCTTCACCATTCTGCCGTTGGGCATTGAAGATCCGGGTGAAATTGATGCAATGTAGAACTGTAGAACTTGAACGTTGGATTCTCGTGAGCCCCTCAATGGCCAGGAGAACCAGCGAAGAATCCTCAAGTCACTTTGAAACACATTGCCAAGGTTATGCAGCGGCCACCTTCATCACTGAGGATATGTATGCTCCTTCTTCCGGGCACAAAGATGAGGGTTGGAGTTGCCATGTTTGATGGGCTCAATGACTTTAATTTGGGTCTTGAATGGGTTTCAAGCTTAGTTAGTTTAATATGCAGAATGAGGGACACAAATGAGCAGTTTGGAAGGGAGATCTAAGATTAGTCATGGATCATGTTGATAAACAACTCCAAGAGGACCTCATTTCCAAAGCATGAGGCCTTCAATGGAGGACTTTCTGTTGGAGGTTTGACTTCAATTCATTTTGTTCAAAGCTCTCGAAATCTGAAAAAAAGAAACGAAAACATATTTTAATCTCAACTGCTGTGCGCTGAATTCTATCCATCACTTAGTATCCCAGAATATCCCAAGCTTGTTCTTGGGGGGAAACCAAACATGGTTTAACCATCCGCGGGTGCTGGCGGATGGGGATGTTGGGATGTCGGGATGGGGGTCAGGAGCGGACGGCCTTAATGGTGGATGTGACCAAGCTGAAGGACGATGTGAAGAGCTGGGAGGTGGCACCACAGGGATGGCCGGCCAGTGACGGGCCCGCAGGTTGAAGATGGCCGGACCTCCCGTTTGGACCTCGATTTATGTACATCATATATCTCTACATTCCCAAAGTATCCCACACTTGTTCTGTTTTGGTTCGTTATTGGAGTATTTGGGATCTACAAGGGGCAAGTGTCAAGTGGAAGGTCAAACTGCCCCTTGGTTTATTTTACCTTGGTTTATTTTATACAAAACTCATTGGAACTCCCGTTGGTGTCCTGTGATGTCCTGTGTGTTTTTGTCATGCACCATGTTCAATTGGAAAAAGCCTTGCGCAGGTCAGGTCCAACAGACGGTGTATCCTGAAGTTGGTGGATGCCTTGTAGGATTGTAGGATGCTTTATGGAAACCATATACCCTCTGGTAAACTAACATAGCTATTGAAAATGGCCATAGACATAGTGGATTTTCCCATTAATTTTCCCATTAAATATGGTGATTTTCCATAGCTATGTTAGTTTACTGGAGGGTATCTACAGTAGAATCTTCACTAGTCTTCCATCAACACTAAACATGGGAAAAAAAAACGCGATTTTTCACGTTTGGAGGTTGCCATCTCCGCAACTAACGTAGGCCCTGTGGATTACTTTTTTCTTTAAAGGAGGAACATATTCTTCCAACCCAAAACTCATTGTTCAAGGTCATCACATAGTTTGTCCTTTGTAATCCCACTATAGGTTATAAGATGTTATAAGTTATAAATGTAATCCCACTACAATCCTTAGTCCTTTCCGAGTCCTTTCCATGTTTCCATCCCAGTCATTGCCATGCCGACCTTGGTGCGACGGGCAGGTCTTTGGGACGCCGATCTCCTCCTTGTTGACCTTCAGCTCTGAGGTCGGATTCGGTATCTGAAAATGGGGCCAGGTTAACCAGTGGATTTCCGGATATGCCGCATTTTCGGACACACCCACATAAAGCTGATTTGATTGCACAGATCATTAGATCACCATTTTCGTGGTTTAATCATGTTAAATCCACATTGTTTCATAGTTTTCCCATAGTTTTCCACCATTTTCCCATCGTTTTCCTATGATTTTCATCCACCCCATGGAACCTCCACCAGGTGTCCGTGAAGCCGCCGGTTCCGGGGCCGGAGTCGCCGAAGTCGGAGGGGGAGTCGGCGTTGTTGGCCACGGTGATGGCCAACTACTACATCCAGTGCCCTGGCTGAGTGATTGGCTTATGAAACCTCCATAGAAACGGGATACCCTCTGGTAAACTAACAGTTTGCTATTGAAAATTGTGAATGGGAAGAGTTGATTTACCATGATTTACCTATTAAAAATGGAGATTTTCGATAGTTATGTTAGTTCACCAGAGGGTATGGGCACTAAACCTCCATAGTTGGGATAATAACGAAAAAAATGAGGCAACCAACATGAAGCAACTATGGTTATTAAGTTATTAATCCTCATGGGTTTATAATTGATAAATGACCCTCTGGTTATTTCACATTGCCATGGAAGCCACGGCTAATTTTGGATGATTTTCCCAGCTATAAACCTCCATTTAGTTCAGGTATTTTCTATGGCTATATAAAAAACCAGAGGGTAACATGAGATAACCTTTAGAAAATAGAAAACGTTGGCAACTGTTGGGTGATCAATTTGATCACCCTCGTAGGTTGGGTGATTTTTTTCGGGTATAACTCTGTGAATATTGGTTTTCATGGGTATGAATATGATATAACTATGGGATTTTAGGCTCCAGAAAGTTGGGATACATTCCCTACATCATACAACTACAACTGACAACTCTGGGATTGAAATCTCAATGAGTGGTACCAGATATTTGCCAGACTTCAGACTATGGTTGCTGACACTCCTTTTCCGCTTAGCAGAGTTGTATCTTACTCGCCTCCATCGCCCTGCTGAAGTCCTTAAGAAGGCGATGGGACTACGGGATTTCAATATGGGGAATCTTCATGGGTAACTATGGGTTCCTATGTTTAATACAACTGTGGTATAACTATGGGATTGTAACCTCCAGAAGTTGGATGAAGTTGGGATATAGCCTAATCTAACGCTTACAACTACTATGGCAGATGGGGAGAATTTAATGGACATAACCGTGGGATTTTGTAACCTATGGGTATAACTTTGGGATTTTAACATATTCTATCTATGGACTTCTATGGGATTGCTGCAATGGGTATAACTGTATAACTATGAGATTCTAACCTCCATAAGTTGGGATGTAACCTTACATATATAAATATTATATAAATATATATAGTAAGATACTGTTGTTATGACGTAATGTCACCATATGTAACCCACTACTTCGTGGAACTGCACCCCGAAGTGGGGGATATCAGATAGCCCTTGGCTGAACCATGGTGGCTGATGTGGCGAGCATTGGCTGCGAGCATGTTGCTGCAAACCAATGCAAAGTGTATTTTGGGAAGCCTGGACTGCGGACTTCCCCTTGAAGGGCTGGCAAAGAAGAGTATCCTCCCTTTGAATCAAACATGGCAATGGAAAATCCACAAAAAAAAAGGGAGAAATCAGCCCGGACTCTCAGTGGGCCTCCCAAAATTCGTCACAACAGCCTGAGGCCGCGCAGCCGATTGCTGTACGACATCAGCTATGAGCGCAGCATGCCGGAGCCGTGCGGGGACTTAGGATGACCGGCGGCAGGGGGAGGCGTTGCGAGCAGCCGTGGGAAAACATGGGGAAAGCTGAGTGGAAACTCCTCATTTTCAGAGGTCAATCATGTAGAAATCTTAGAGTCTGAGAGGTCACTCATGTGGTTTCATGGCCGTTCGAAGTCTTGGAGGTCAATCATCTGGAAATGGGCCATCTCCATCCATTTTCATGGTCCAAACTGGGATTCGCCGAGGCGATGTTTTCGTATTTTCCCGTGAATCCACCGGTGAATCTACTGGGAAGATGTTGAGTTTGGTATGGCCCCTGACAAGCAGATCCAAGATATTTGAAGACTTACCAGCCCATTTGACTGGTGCAAAACTATGATTGAACCCCCAGTGACTGGCATATAAGATGATTTTAAGCACAGTGATTGGTGTGGATATGAGCGCATTTATAGCTGGTAAAGCTTATAGTAGGGGCCCATAGAGTTCGCCCGGAGATGGGTCATGACTGGTTCTTCGGGGACCGTGCAGCCCAACTACTGGACGAATCATTTGGAAATTCTGGAGATCAACCAAGAACCGAAGATACCTCATGTTTGTTGAGTCATATGGATTCATATATGGTTTGAGCGTATCTCATTTTCGAGCCTGTAAAAAATCACAGGTGTCAAGCTGAATGACCATGGCACACATGGAATCCAGTGATGATGCTTCATGTTCTTTGGTGCACCCGCTTTCTTTTGCTCAACTCGACATGGAATCACAGGATTGTTTGTAAGGTCAGGCCACGCTAGTTGGCTGAACAAGTACCAAAAATCAGCAGCAGATTCTGTTCAATTCTCGCGCCTCACAGGGATTGGGATATTATCCCACCGGGTGACTTGGGGCCCTTGGGTTTTTGCGGCCGTGATCGGACCGGCGTGACCGGGACTTAGTGGATTTCCCCGGCCCAGCGGCCCACTGCGCCGACGCCATGGGACGAAAACAAAAGACCGGCAACGAGGGAGGCGGCTGCGGTGGCTGTGGCGGCGGTGGTGGCGGTGGTTCAATGCAGGACATCCAAAGCACGTGACTTGGTGAAACATGCTGGGCGAAATGAACAGTGGTATCACTGGCTTCAACGTAGACGCCTTGGCTTCTAAGTATATTTACTGCCTTACTGCATATGCATAATAGATGAATCATATGACATTGATTGGATTAGATTAGATTGGATTAGATAGACGGACAGACAGACACATAGAAAAGTAGACAGAAAGATAGATAGATAGATAGACAGATAGATAGATAGAGATAGATACTAGAAATATAGATATACTGCAGTGATGGCAAGATCTACTGAAGGTTTAACCTCGTTGGGCTCCGCCAAACCGGCAGTTTCAGGTTTTCCAGACTCCAGCAGATGATGGGCATGACCACCCCAGGCATGCCAGGTATGCCACCGGCCATGCCGGGGGCCATGCCGGGGGCCATGCCGGGGGCCATGCCGGGGGCCTTGCCGGGCATGCGGCTCTACTGAACTGGGTGGCCATCATGGGACAATGTCATTGTGGCCTCCACCAGTGACCTTTGTTTGGTTTACTTACTCATCATCTATAGATTTGTACTTATATGTGTGCACATATTTCTACTTATATCTATATCTATATCATCTATATATGTATCATTATGTATCATATCATATCATTATATATCTACCATAACCCATAGTTTTCTGAGTTGTGAAGCAGCTCAGCTGTGGGGCAGCACCTTGTAACCTGTGGCTCCAGGATCTAGGACTAGCCATGCTGAGAGGATCGGATGAAGACAAAATGAAGACCATGGTTGATATTGATGGGACTGCCACCTGCCATATGGTAAGGCGGGTAGGGATGATGAATAATCGATTCGGGCGTGTATTTTTTGACTTGACAATATCAGAATTGGTTGAAACCAAACAGTAAACCATTTTGATGGTTTATGATATCGATTTATGGTGATGTGGGGGCTAGTTTGTTAGTGGGTTTTACAACAGTAAAGTCTTTTTTTTGCCCTGGAAACCCAAGCATGTTGGGACAAACAATATGATCTCCAGTACATGTTCCACAATACATTCAAATTATGGAATTAGAATGCAAAATGTGTATATACAGACAATATACCCTGACCCTCCAAGTACCCATGAAAAATGGTGTTTTACTGCAGAATGCTAGTACTTTGACCTTTTTTTGGTGGTATTAGGAGGGTCTTGGTATATATCATGTCCACCTGACAGCCGACAACCGAGGCCCAACCCTATGGCCCTGATGGCAGGGATGGGTACCTTGGCCTATGAATTGTTTGGAACGTGATAAATGGGGGTTTCCTAAAAAGCGGATACCCAAAAATCAAAAATGGATGGTTTATAATGGGAAATCGTATTAAAATGGATGATTTGGATGTATCCCCATTTCAGGAAACTTCCAAATCATCATTGATAGCTGTGGTAAACGAACAGTTTGCTATGGTAAACTGATATGTCATTGATGTATGGCTAATCATCATGATTATAATACAGTAAAAGAATAACATTTTTCGGCAAACTAACAGTTTGCTATGGAAAATGATTCCTTCTGCTGTAGTAGGCAAACAATCGAACCAAATGGGCCATGGCTTCCACAGTATATTATATTAGTATATGTTAGTGTACTGCGGGGTACAAGAAACGATGTTTTTTAAGCATCAAAGATATGGATAGGAAGCATGATTTAGCTAAAAAAGTGCAATGTTGTGGGGATTAAACATGGGATATAATAGTTTACATGACCAACACTATGGGATTTGCGGGTGCCCCTGGAGAAAAAGCAAAAAGTTGTTGATTTCAAGGTAAGCAATGGACAAGAAGATCAGCAGAACAAGGCCAGATCAAAGATATATAAATCATTGGTTGGTAGTTTCAACAATTTTGTGCTTTCCATCTCAAGAGATATGATACTCATCAGATAATCATCACATGGTTTTTGATATTCTGATGTTGGGAGCTTCGATTAAAATATAGACACACGGTTTGTTTGTTGAATCCCTGGTCTTGTGAGTAGAATCCGTTCTTCTCCAAAAGAGATGGCAAACTCCCCCGGCTTCCGGCTTCTCTGTTTTTTCGTTATTTTTCTTCAGTCACCCCAGTGAAAAAAGTCACACATTTGCTGGAAGGATCCGATTCTTGTAGGTCAATTCTTGTTTTTGTTGGTGGTAAAAATCCAATCCTTCCTATTTTGTCCGTGCAAAATCCCAGTTTCGTTGGGCCAAAAACCCTTTACCGTTCCAGCCGCCATGTTTTCTATTCGTAGCAGACATATCCCAAGCTTTGTCCGCACATATCATTAAATATCCCAAAATTTGATAGTTCCCAAAAATTCCAAGGTTGTTTCTTAGTTCCTACAAGATCCCAACTAGTTGGCCCTACCCCAACCCCCTCCGCCCAGCACCCTTTTGCTGAGGCAGTCTCCCCTTAGCACAGGCCCAGATGGCGGCCCTACCGGCCGCGGGCGGCGGAGCCCGAGGAGCGCCCGGCCCAGCGGCGGCCATCAGCGATGGGGGCGGCAGCGATGGAGGACCGGGGACCGGGGACTGGGAACTGGGTTTTGGTGAAGCTACGGATGCCAGAAGTCACCTTGCAGGACGAACAAAAAGCTGGCTTTGCTTAAGGTGATTGTTGTTCATTTTCCGAATAGGAAACCAGAAATGGATAGAAATGGTGGATCTATAAATTGAATATCTTGATTTTCGTCGAAGCTCCTCAAGTAAATCTAAGAAAGACAGGTAATCCAACAACCAGACCCCTCCCCAAAAATGGTCCCCGTCCATGAGTGATTTGTGGTTCATGAGCCCTCTGGGGGCACCTTTTGGGAGGGTTGGATCCTCAGGGATATTTGGAAAATTTGATCAACATAGATGATCATAGATGTGTTTTTTTTCCATCGTTTTCCCACTGCTTAGTTGGCTTGTAGAGGAGTTAAGCATGAACCTGTCATTCTTCCCAATGAGTAGAAATGAAGACCGGCCCCGGTTTTGTTCCCAGTACATTGTTTGGGGATGAAGCAAGCATTTTTGTTTGGAGATTCATGATGATTTATCATTGGCAATCCATCTTTGGTCTGTCACGTTTTGAGTTTTAAACCTCCGTGTGCTGAAAATGCCACGTTTGACTGTGGTAAATCCGCAGGTTTTTCTCCAAAAGGGCGGAGTTCGCATTGCCATAACCTCTAGTAAACTAACATAGCTATGGAACCATTTTTAATGGGAAAATCCACTATAAATGGCAATTTTCAATAGCTATGTTATAATACCAGAGGGTAACCTCTGGGGATGGCTCAGTTCATTCCCGCAGGTGCGAAGAAGGAGTGGGTGATCAAACCAGGTCAAAAACCAGGAGATTGGATATGCCCTAGGTGCGATGCCAACGTATATGCCTCCAAGTTTCTTGGCTACTTACCCTCTGGCTAACATACAAAAAGCTATGGAAAATCACCATGTTTAATGGGAAAATCCACTATAAATGGCAATTTTCCATAGCAAACTGTTAGTTTACCAGAGGGTACTTGCAGGATGAACACTGATACCCCACTGAATGAGTGATTAATAACCCATTGCTACAACTGATTTATAGATGGGATAGCCATGGATAGCCCACTTAGGGACTTACTAGCCAGGATTACCAACCCGTTACTGCGGCGTTTTGATATTTCAAACGTGAGGAGTAATGTTCCCCAAACTGGAACAATGTTTGGGAAAATCTAAAGTGGGGGTGTTTTTTTCATATTTAACTCGGGTATGGCAGTTTGGGAACATCTGAAATATCTTTGGGGAATCCTTAGGATGAAAAGGCTCTAAAAGATTCTAAAAGTGTTTATCCGAGGTTGGGGTTTGATCACGGGCTCAGTAAAGTCTATTGGTGTGGGGGTTGTTTTGCCGACTTGGTTACAGTAATTGTGAAACAATCCACTCTCAGGACTTTCTACATTTCCATTGTAGTTTGTTGATGTTTTCTCCAAAGTGTAGTTCAATATTCATTTTAGTTGGTTATTTGTACACCTCCATCTTTATCATGTCCATTTCGCATCATTTTGCCATATTTAACTCCCATTAATAGTTGGCTAAACCCCGATGTCAAGGTTCAACTGCTGGAGATGCGGCGTTTCCAAACGTGGGGACATGGAAGCAGGCTACATTTCGGAGCACGGCAGGCAATGGGAAAAGGTTGGTGACCTGGGTAGGCCTTGGTGCGGGTGGGTATGTTCCTTGTTGCAAAAGATGTGTAACTTTTGTAATATAAGATTTGCGATGCTAAGTCAGGGTGGGAATGGTATTGACACATGTGTTCACCTTTTTTGATGGGCTTCGGTGTGGATTGTCTCACCCTGATTCATTTTTTGAAGCCCACTTGGCCTTCCAACACTTGAACCTACTTATACTTTCGAGATTACGTTACCCACTCACTCAGAAAACAAAAGAAAAGACAGTTGGAGAAGTCAACGCACTGTTTGGTGTGACAAGACTTGAACCCAACCTTTATGTTTTCTTCCGTAGGCCCCCCCCCCAATTCCCTGTTGTTTCCCACCATGAGGACATCATTTGTTTGGTTGATTGAAATGTTGAGCGGGAAAATCCACGCAAAAAAAAATGGTTTTGAGGTGTTTTCACTATGTACTGAATACAATCTGAAGTAGATTTATATGTAAACCTAGTATTTCCCATCCAAAGTCTAGATATAAAAGTTGATTCTTGGATGTTTTATGTATCGATGGATCTAGCCACTTGGTCCCATCCGTCACGGCAGGATCCATCCCGACATCCGAGAGCTTTGCGACGCCTTCTACGTGGAGGAACGTCACGTTGAGAAGCTCAACGAGTTGATGAAGGACGAGGGCCGTGCTATGGTGGATCCATCCGAAATCAGCCAGTTGTAGTCACTATAGATTAAGGGAACATCACCCGTTTGATTTGCAGCAATACATATACACAATATACTGTAGATTATATATGCCTATATGTTCTCTATACTGTAAATGTGTTCATTGTATATTTAAAAAGCACATATGGGCAAGAAAATGCCACGACGTATCCTAACTGAGACACATGCCAGATCATCCAAGTGGGTGGAGGCTAGAGAATGGCTTGGCGTAATCAAACATGGCTAGCTGGGAAATCCTCTATAAATGGGAGGCTTATAGCTGGGAAAACATCTATAAATTGGGGATTGTGCATTACCATGTTTGGTTACCGGAAGGTAAATCATAGCAAGTAACCAATGAAGTTCAACGGATCTTTGGGTTGGATATGAGAAAATACCAAAATACCATTTATATTTAGTACCAAATATCCAAGCCAGGAGTTTGGGTATCAATCAAGCAAAAGACACAACAAAGCAAATATCCATTGGTCAGGTGAAATCAGGCACATAACCAGGCGTGTCACCATTGATCATACATAACAAATCAATCTTCGAGTGGTTTGTGAAAAAAGAGTGGGTTGGCTACATGATTGATGCTGACGGATGTTGATGAGTCGGTTCATCAAGGCTTTTCCAAGAAATTGTGAGCAACGATGCCTGCTGCTGGTTTCAACATCCCCATTCATTACTGCCCGTCCTTGGGCATGATGAACCTAGAGTGGCGAGCAGAGATTCTTGGTTCCGGTGAAACCACCAAGAAAGCACGGAATGATGCAGACAAAACCAGCACTGAAGTGATAGTCATGGATGATAACTCATTGTTTTTTGGTTTTCCACAGGTTTTAGAAGTTTGATATAGTTTATTTAAGAAGAACATGGAATGCTTCACACCTTGCATCATGTTCAAATATGTTTAAGATCTTGATTTACCAAAGCCAAGTTGTGGATCTTGGCCAGGAGCGCACGGAGACATGGGATGAGGATTTGAAGAAGTTGCGGGAAGTCATGGAAAAGGCCAGATCCCCTTGTGGAATGCTGGTGACCAAAATGAAGGAAATTGAAGATGGAACCTTCGTCGCCATCAACCGCGACAAGAGGATGAAATATTTGGTGGAGAAGTTCAAGCTCGACAAGACGGCCGAAACCAGTATCTCCGATATCCTCGCGCGATGTTCGAAGGAAAAGCAAGAAGAGCAACTTGGAACGACACCGTGTGTAGCAGTTGGGATCAATCGGCAAGGGCAACGTGAACCAACCTGAACATGTGTTAGGTTCTTTTGCCTTGGGGGTAATGTCACACCTTGGCTGGCTCCCCCAAAAACAACACACTTTGTTGTCTTGAGGCAGCTCATGCGAAGTTTTCCCAGCTCGGACTGCTGTTTTTTCACTCCTGCCATGTGCATGCCAGGTACTACTATGACTTGGAGAGACACTTTGAATGCTCTGGCAAGCCGTCTGCCACTGCCATGATGAAGCTAGACTCGCACAGAGCCTATGGGCCGATGCAGCATCTCAATGTAACCCCAGTTGTTTTGCTTAGGTTGATTGAATCCACCCTGAACTGACCTCATCTCTGGTCACTTGGATATTCTTTGTTGCTAAAGCTCCAGCACATGCAGTGTGCGCCAGAAGCACCCCATGTCTTTTTGGGTGAAATCCCCGTGCAGGTGGAATCACCATTCAACGGAAACTAACCAATTCTCTTCAAGTCAAATCCCCATGTTTGTTGGCAAAATCAATGGCATCCCAAAACATCTTGAAAATCCTGAATGGATTCTTCGGAAAGAATCCTATAAATGAAATCATGTTAAGTCGATTCTCAGTTTCCAACCCCCCGGAACCCGGAGCCCCCATAGCTCCCCAGGATCATGAAGAAGATGGCCAACGGTGAGCCTTTGGGACCACCGGGCCGTCCGGGCAAGGGAAGTTACCTCGAACGACTGCAGAACGAGAAGGCCGGGGCCCTGGGAGGCTGAGACCTGAGCGGTCGTGGGCGGTATACAGTGATCAGTGGTCATGTTCGCCTTCAAAGTGTGCCAGTTTTAGGATCTTTTATAATGATTCTGCTTCATATATACATTTTGCACATGATGTTCATCCGTTTTTCTATGATTTTCACTCTTTGCATCAATTTGCCTTTGTTCTGCTGTTTTGGACGATGGTTTTGGAGTAACAGCGCGCAACAAATAGTGTTCGAGGACTGTTTCCATGTTTAAGTCCAGATAAGTGAACTTGAAAAACACAACGGACAAATTGGCGGAGACCTGCAAGACAAGTTTGGGCTGGACTTGACAAATTTGGGGTGGATGTTGTTACAGTTGTTTGATTTGTGCGGATTTACTTGAGCAAAACATTCTTGTGGACTTCTCGGAACTGCCGAACCTGAATGGAGCAGAGGGCCATGGGTCCTTCAAGTTATCTGATGCACTTGGATGCATGGAGTAGGGCACAAAAAAGCGTTGTATAGCACACAACACAGAGTGTATTGGTCCTGTGTCAGCAACATCGCCAGGAAGGCAAAGATCGACCAAGAGGAGGAGGAGACGACCGTCGTGGTGGTGGCGGTGGTGATCGAGACACCCGTGGCGGAGGTGGCGGGGATCGTCGCGACCGCGAACGTTCTCGTGGTCGAGACGACCGTCGTGGCGGTGACGACCGTGACCGCCGAGGCTACGACCGTGGACGCGACGACCGTGGAGGCGGAGGCTATGGCCGTGACGACCGCGGCCGCGATGACAGGGGACGTGGCCGTGATGACCGCGGCCGCGATGATCGGGGCCGGGATGGCGGCCGGGATGGTGGTCGCGATGGCGGCCGCGATGGTGGCCGTGATGGTGGCCGTGATGGTGGCCGTGATGGGGGCCGTGATGGTGGCCGTGGCCGTGATCGCCGGGACAGTCGTGATAGATCAGGAGGTGAGCGTAAGGGTGGTGGCGGAAAAGGCCGAGAGAGCCGACCAGAACCACCCAAAGAATTCATTCCACAGCCCAAGGGAGTCCTGGTTGCAGCTGGCTGGGAGGTTGCTTGAGTTGGGATTGGATTTGGCTCTCACTAGGCCTTTGGGATGAAATGTATCTAGTTACTGTATCAAGAGCTTGTTGGCCGGATTTGTTTTGATGTCTGATACAGGTGAGCATTACCTAGGCCCCCCAAATTCATCCAAATTCTGAAGATCTCAGAAAATGAGGCAGCACATCATGATTCACCCTTTGCCGATGCAGTCATTGCATGTTGCGACCTCCCTCTGGATTCCCTGTCAGAGTGGAGGGTGGCAAAAAGCAGGGAAAGGCCTTGTAGTGTCATGCCAACACCTGTGTCATTTGTGTCTACAAATGTCAAAGAATAATGAATAGTGTCAAACCAAACTTAAAGTCTGTTTCAGCAGCTGATGTCGGGTACGTTTTGAGAGGGTTCCATATGTCAGCCGTGAGTCCTGAATTCACATCACTGGGCCACTGCACCTTATTTCATTTAAAGGACAACCCCGATAGCAAAACACATCGAGACTGATAGGCTGATTGGACATGATCTGGCAGCAGTGTGATGTCAAAACATGTCAAAACCGTTCGATTTCCTCCTTGGAAAACTAACGTGGAATTGGAACGATCAACAATGTCATGGAGCTTTCCGCTTCCAAGTTTGCCATAATCAAACAAAATCAAGCAGGGTAGAGTTCTTCCATACCCAGTTTGGTTATATATACATACATACACACATAAAAAGTATACATAGTATTACATAGTTACATATATATATATATACATATGTATGATATGTAATAACATTTACATATACATATACATACACACACTGACCCAAGTGATAGGTAGGTCCACATGGTCCACTTCGAGTCAGCATCCCACGTTTTGCTCAGGTATGGAAGCCCCAGAACACGGTGAAGGGTGTCCGGAAGCTGTTGCCATGGCTGCAGGGATGGGGGCAGGTCTCGATGAAGCACTAAACTTTGGGGCAACTAGCATTTTTTTTAGCTGTGGTATTGAGTGTTTGGCTTTTCCATTCTTGCATTTTTTCTGGATTAAACTATGTATTCGAATGATATCTTGATTTATAAGCTGATTGCTATGTGGCTGTATGCTTATAGTTTGTGTATTACATCTTGCTGCGTGGGCGCCCAGTCAGTTTCTAAAAACATTTGGCATTATTGCAGTGCCAGTGAACTGTCAGCAAGTGCATAGCCCCAGTCGAACCTGAGCACCAAGACGGCAGTACAGAGGTAAATTCAGTGTCCTCTGAGTACCTTTGCTGCTGAAATGAATCTCCATATTTGTTATGCTGAAATCCCACGTTGAATTCCCCTTCCTTTGCGGGTGGTTTCACTATGTTTAAATGTTTTTAAGTATGAAATCATCGTTATTATCACATATGAAATCAGAGATAATCATGTTAAGTCCCACGTCTTCTTGTTAATTGTTCTTGCTAAAAATCCAATGATTGTTGTTGGTTGAAATTCAATTCCTCCTCGGTGAAGCCCCAGTTTTTTGCATGTGAAAAAATGAAAAGTCCCAAGTTGAAATGGCAAGTTTTGCTGCTATATTTTTGAGATTTTTTGAGTTTTGATCAAGTCCTACGTGTTGGTTGAGTCCACATGTTTATACAAGCTTATAATCATATTTTCCACATGTTTGTTGGAATGAAGTCGACATGTTCCATGATTTTCCGTCTCATGGAATCGCTTTTCCAAGCCATCCTTGTCCTGCCCAGCGTCCAGGTGGGTCTTCACGGCAAGGCTGCAGCAGAAGCTTTGCAGTCGGGAGCCGAACGTGTTCGTCGTGAGTTGCAGGCACCTGGTTGGGGCTGGTGCTGGGGATGGACATACCCTCTGGTAAACTAACATAAATATTGAAAATGGCTATTTTTAGTGGATCTTCCCATTAAACATGGTGATTTTCCATAGCTATATTAGTTTACCAGAGGGTAGTGATGACATGTCTGGAAAATCTGGGGGAATCATTTAGTGTTGAAGTGGTGATGTTGGAGAACTGTTGGAGATTTTTGTTTCATGGATTTTTGGTTGAGGATTGACATGTATATGTGTGGTGCTCAGGGACATGTTCATCGATTTTGATGATTTGATGGTGCTTTTCATGGGCGAATCTGACAAAGATCATCCCAGTTGGGAAGACTATGCACCAAGCCGTTGACAAGTTGAACATGGAGATTGTTTTTTTGATTGTTGTTGAGGCGTATCAAGGATTGGAATAAGATCTCCTGCAGCTGGTGAAGGTCACACCAAGTTGATTGTTCAATAGAAGGGTATACTGTAGTAAGCAATCATTGAACAAATGATGATAATGATGATTCCAATCGGCCATCATATTATTGGGCATGGGCCGATAGCCCAGAGAATCTGAAAACGATAACTATAATGCGGCAGCTTCATGTTTTTTAACGACATCGGCGGTGGTGTCCTGATGCTGAATTTCATATTGTACATTGGAGATTTGCACAGTTTTCTGTGCTTCCCTTCCAATGAAGTCATTTGGCATGACCCATTTCTAGAATTCCAGGTTGAATTGTCAGGGTGAGTAGAGGGAAGACCCTTGAATATCCGACAATTTCACCTGTTAGATAGTTTCCTGCTTGAGATAGTCCAGTTTCATCTTCTATCACTAACTGTCACTAATCATTCTTGTTGGGGTATCAGAAAACATCCCAATAGAACAAGCCCATCGGAATGTGTATAATCAATTATAATCATATATACATTGAAATATATATATATATGTACATATCTTACACACATGTAGATAGATAGATATATATATATATATATAATGTTATACATATACAACTTCATTTCACACGGAGATGTACAACGTACATCATCAGGGATCCCTTGAATCAACAGATCCCGTGCAAGGCAAACCTTCAGGCGATGATTCGCAAGGCCATCTCAGAGGGCCGACCCATGGAGGAATGGACGGCATAGACGTGGCGAGGGAACGAGACGAGTCGACCACCGCTCGAGGTGGTGATGGGATGGATTTGTTGTGAGGATTGGGGCTAGTAGAGCGAATTTAGGGATATTATAGCTATGGTTAGTTGATTTTAGGGATAGTAAATGAGATTGAGAGAATATATTAAGGATATGATAGGGTCCGCCATGAAACTCTATCAGCTAGCCAAGCACAGCGTACAAGTGGGCATTGGAACATAGCCGTGCCGGGATGAATGGATGAACCTCTGAGGGGGTGTGCCTAGTAGGAATCACAGGGTCCACGCTGCCACGGGTATGGAAACTCCATGCGGAGTTCTTTGGGCATGGGTCACCAATTCTGGATGGTGGTCCTCATCACTTCCCCCACTGCTGTTTCTTTGATGCTTTATATAGACGCAATGACCACGTCTACATTGGCAACTGATAGACCTTCTGTTGACCCATAGTCTCAGCCCCGTATCAACAAATCCTGGCTGACAAGGTGGGGATAAGCTCTCAACAGTCAGATCGTGCTGTTCATATGGCCTCCCCACAGTACCTCCTGGGGAAGAAGCATTGATTTGGGTAGATTACAACAACCTCAAAACATCCTCACATCCCCAGAGTATCTATGCATTTACATATGCACATTTGTGCAGAATGAATATAGTTCGCAAACTTGCCCTCAATGGCCACCAGCCCTTCAGCCTTTTTTTTGGAGGCTATGAATTGAGCGAGCCGTGGTTTCGGCTGAGGTGGCTATTTCAGAATGAAAGACATAGGGGGCCCAGTGCTTTCAGAATCCCCAGCTGGGAAGTTGCTTTAAGGTTGGTTGGATCATGGGTTTCTAACAGTGTTTCTATATGCGGATGCCATTACAGACACTTCTTCAACTGTTTGTTGTTGTTTGGTGCTGACTTGGATGCAAAGTTGAGATCATCACAAACACGCCCCGTTGTCCCGTGCATTTTTGGAAGTCAGGATGTCTCACAGAACGTTGGTTAGAAAACACTGACGAACCAACCACCGGACGCCGGATGCAAAATGATGTCACTTGCTGCGGCCTGCGGCCTCGCAGTGGGCAAAAAACATTGCTGGAAATGCAGTAAGCCAGAATGTAAATCTAATGTAAAGGGATGGAACACCCTACACTTGCCTAATATTCAACACCAATGGAAATTTTGAGACCCTGTGTCTCGTATTGTTTCGTAGCCTGGGGGCTTGATGTTGCACGTGTCAAAGAAGCCAAGCTGTGCTCAGAGAGTTCACCTCCCGGGAAGGCCATTAAACTACAACAGTTTCCCATTGACACGCACGGTGCACTTGGCATAGAGAAGATGCACTAGGTATCAAAAGATACATCTACACTTGAATTAGACTTGGAATTCCAAGGATCTTCCTTGGGAAGAGTCCTACATGTTGTCACAACAAGACCGAACAAGACCTACCATTCTGCCATATGGCTGTATAGGTCAACACCATCCAGCCCAAATTTGTTGTATTTTTTGTTTAACATAGCCATAGAACATGGTCCATGTATAGATGATAAACATGATAAGTTTCCTGGTGAAAATGGTGATATGAGAAATGTTAACTTATATGTTAAATCACCAGAGGCTATATATCTAGATGGATTTGTTGATAAACATGACCAGTACCCCAACGGCTGAACCCATTTGGCGGGTTCCTCCCAGGGAAGAGCGGACGGTCATGAGCCCCGGGCCAATACAGTCAGGGATCCCCAGGGATAGGATCTGGCCCAGGGGCCAGACTGGTCAGGGGTCGTCAAACGGTGATGCAAATTGGCTGTGGTATAGGTATAAATATAAAAACAGTGGTTGATTATATCATATACAGATCCAAATGATCTAGATCTAATGTGATCAACGAAATTGATAAATAAATATCTTCATATAAGATGATTCTAGGAATTCTGGTGATAAAATCCGCTATGATCCTGCCAACCCCAGAAAACAAGGTGCGCCCAGCAGTTGGCTCAGGTAGCAATGCATATCCATGTTATAGATAGGAAAACAATGGAAAACAATCTCGCTGCTTCATGATTTCATGGGTCCTTTTCATCCTACTTAATGACAATCCCAATTGACTTCATATATTTTGGGGATGGCAAGGCTGGAGCCGGGTAAAGTGGTAAAGCAGTACGTGGCAAGCATTTTAGGTTTTGAAGGTAAGATCATCCAAACATATCTTGAACTTATCTGAACTTCACTATGTAACCGGCTCCAACTATAGATTCACATAGTGGAAGAAATCGGCAGCAGATCTGAAGGGCACCAGGGCTGCTTTGCTCAGGTTCTGGGGGCCCTGCAGTGCGTCAAAGACACGAACGTTGGGAGCTCGGAAAGTTGGGGATGGGGCTGGATACCTAGCTGAAAACGATCATGAACCTCAAATCGCTATTTCAAAGTATAGAGGAAGATCACAGCAGATCACTTTTCGACCTCATTCCTGAGTTCCAAGCTAGTTGAAGGAAGTGAGAAAACCCTTCTTTTGATATGGAGAAGATCCAGGAATGCCAGCTGTGGTGGTGCGAAGATTGGGGTTCCACGTAGTCTCTTGGATTTTCCTCAGATTTAAAATTTTGTTCAGCAATGATTTAACATGATTTAACAATTGGCATGTGACTCATTGTAAAGTGGCAAGTTGGGATATCCACTTACCTCATCATTTATGTGCTATTTTGTGAGCTGTATAGCTGTACTGTGGAGAATTTAGCTGGGCTATCCGGATAGCGACCTGGCAACAACAACCTCACCCTACGCATTGATGTACGTGTGATGCGTACGGTAAGAGTAATCATCCCCCCAAAATGGACTCAACTCAGGATACTCAGGATACTCAGGTTTGGTGACTGTGTTTGTACATTTGGGGGTGCATCCCATTAATGGCTTATACACCCCCAGATATATATGGAATCATGTATGGAATATCCCCAGTTACAACCATTTATATACTAACTGGTACTCTCTGGTAAATTAACATAGCTATAGAAAATTAATGAAAATTACCATTCTTATTGGTAAAATCAACTATAAATGGCCATTTTCAATAGCGAACTGTCACAAATTACCAGAGGGTATTCCCGTATTTTCCCCATATTTTCCCATACGTTTTGGCCAGATCCCTAGTGACCCCACCCATCCCAATGGCTTGCACGGCGCTTGCGCGCCCAACGTGTTCCAAGGCTCTGCATGCCACAGGTGCAGCGAGTGAAGCAGATGGCCTCTTGGCGACGTCCGAGGAAAGGCAAGAGCATAGTTTGGAAGACAACCAGTGGTAGTTTAAACTAACTATGGGACTTACAGGATTCAATAGGATTTAATAGGATTTAATGGGATTAATAGGATTTAAACATGTTTAAACTAACTATTTAGCCATCAGCAATAGGGTTTCATAGGAGTTAATGGGAATTAATGGGGTCAACTAAATATGATTTACTGATATTTAATGCAAAGGGTGTTTCCAAAAATGCATGACTTCTGGAATGACTATCAAACAATTATTGGTGATTAACGGTGATTGATGGTTTGATGGGTTCCTATTTTTTAAGCATGTCATTAATCATTCATGGGTTTTTAAGTAATTATTCAAGTCGTTATTAAAGTATAGTTATTAAAGTAGTTGTTGAAGTAGCTGTTGAAGCATTCATAGTTGTGGGTCATAGTTCAACCAAGCATCGCATCGCGTTTCACCAAAATAAGTTTGGAAGACCGGTGGAGCCTCCCGGAAGTCGCCTTTGGACACACCTGGGTATTGAAGTGGTTTAGTTCAATTTATGTGATGTTGTTGATTCTTCCTATTCTGAAAGATGTGGTAACTGTTATACTTGCTGCTTTTGATGTTTGGAAAATTCGCGAGCTGTCCGAAGATTCGCGAAGATATCAGTAGAAGTTCAAAGAAAACGCTCAGCTGCACGGCCACTCCGCCGATGTCTGAAATTCAAAGTTTGATTGACCATAGCCCTACACTGCATGATATGATATTTTATCCAATCACGTCACGATATATTGGGTTCTGTTGGCCTCTGAATTTGCTGATGTAGCTATTCATGCAGCTGTTGGCTGCATGCCTCAAGACTTCAGTGGATTGTCCAAACCCCGCCCAAGGCGATTTGTGAAGAGACGTTGGCAAAGCTCAAAATTAAGGCAGGGCATTTGGATATGCTCCTATAAACTAACATTTATATGTTGAAAACCCCACCATTTTTAGATCATGTTCCTAGGGAAACCATGAGTGTTCCATATCTTGTTGATTCTTTTGGTATGTTTACCCCTAAGATATCCAGACATTGAGTTGAATATTTGCCTGATACCTGGGCTCCGGAGGCATGTGCTGGTTGTCCTCCTGAAGTGCTGAAGGCGGCTGGTGAAGCTGGCTATGGCTGTCAGTGGTTTGGTCTGGTCATCAAGGAAAATCTCAACCGGACACCATGGTCTTTCCTATGACATATGAGGGTTCCTGCAAATCCCTTAAAACCATTCCAATGAGGTTATTTGATTATAGAACCCCCCTGAAATGGGCTCCCAAAATAGATCCAATACTGAACCAGCGGTTTCTGGGCCGTACTTGAGATGGTAGGGAGGGGACTAGTAGGATCTGAAAGTCTGAAACCATCCCAAAATGGGGTTCTTAACTTGGAGCCATACGTATGCTATTATATCTTGTGGAATCGTTTCTCATTGTTTGTGTTGACTATCTATTTCTTGTGGACACTTTGGCCCAGACACATGCGACACAGTAGGCCAATGATCCGTAGTGCTGGAAAACAGGGACAAGCCCAGCTCTTGGTACTATCACCAGCATCATCATCACCATCATCATTATTTTTGTCAGCACTAGGAACATGATCATGATTACTGTTCATTCTGATCATGGATCAAGATAAATCATCACAATAATGGAGATAGTATGAAATAGTGTATGACTGGTGACTGGTTATGGTGAATGCGACAATAATACGCAACAATATTAGGAACAAAACCACACAACGAAAACATGAGTAACGTTCATGACAACGATCATGCTAAATGAACATGACAATTTCATACAATTTCAAGGCTGAAAGTCGATGAAACATCAATGAAGAATGATAACAATGGATTGGTTAATGGGAAATTTTACAGGAAACCATGGATTTTCCCATCAATTATAGGGGTTTCCTGTAAATTTTCCCTTAAACCAATCCAGTGATGATAACATCTTCATCCTCCACCGCTCCACCAGGCGGTGAATATGCTGCTCCAGGGCGGTGTCGATCTGCTGCGACAGGTTTGACCGGGGCCTGGAGACCCAGCTTAGCACATGGTTGGCAGATGGGTTGGGAGGTCGGGTTTCCTTCAATCAAACAGATCTAACACAATAGCTATAAGCTATATGGTAAATCACCAGTTTCATGGGTAATTAAATTAGATGGAAAATCACCTTGTTCAATCAGTTTCAGAGGTATATCATCTATAAATGGGCTGTTATAATAACCCCCACAAGATCCCCGATAACTGACACAGCTATATGGAAAATTATTTTTTTTCCATAGGTCATCCCTCAAACTGTCAACCCCGTGAACCCCGGATGCGCGGAGGCCAGATGTCCCGCGCCGGCCAAACAAAAAATGGCGCTGGGCTCCAGACCAAGAGTTTGTTTCAAAATCAGCTATACCCCGCGAATTTCATTGGTTAATCATCATCATTTTCATTCATTTTCATTCATTTTTCCTTCTGAATATCATTGCATTCGCAATTGGAAAAATGGTGCACTTCATGTTCAGACATCCATAAATTCCGGAGTTGATTCATAACTAACAGTTGAGAAAGCCGATTGGGATCGGTTATATTGTTTGGGGGTCAAGGGGTCCATGGTATTCACGGTTTATAAATATTGCCTAAAGGGATCATCGGTTTTTGAAACACTGATGTTGACTTTATGCATCATATGACTCATATCATATGACCATAGGGAGGCCCAGTTGTGTGTTTCTATCTGGAGTTGCCCTCACTGCTGGCAGCAGACAGCCGTGCTGCTTTCTGATTGGCTCAGAACTATTTTTGGTCATGTGATTCAACTTCCTGCTGCAGGGTCCCCCCCTCCTTCAAATTTGCCATGAAGCGTGGTTGGAGGGTGACTTCCCCCTGTAACTACCATTAATTGTAAATTGCATTACATTCTCTCGGAATTTTACGAAGTTCCCAGGGTTGTCAGCTGCAACGTTCGTTCATTTTTTGGATTGCCGTCACCGCCATCCCATCTTGGATCTCAAAAGCTTTCTTCGAGCCAAAGCAGATAGAAACCAAAAGCAGAAGTTGCAAGCCAGGTCTGTTCTGGCTTTATATTTTGTGTATTTTGGGTCCCAGAATGGTAGTCTTCAGCTGATGCATTTCTCGGAAAGATTTATCGTGTACGGAATCGAGCAATGTCTTGCTATAAGAGTGAATTATCACCTGATGCTTTGCAAGTCCGCACGAATCATCTGGATTCTGATGTCTGACCACGCACCTAATGCAACAAAGCTCAGAATAGGTTTGCAACACGAGCTGCAGATTATTTGGGCACCCTCTTATGTGAAGCTCAGGGTCACAGTTAGAAGCACCTCATTGCACCCTTAGGAAGTAGTACTACAGATCTAAAGCTACAGAGATCATCATATCTCCATCCCTGAGAAGTTGGTGCTTTCCAGCCAAACGCCTATGGCTCAAAATCTTTGTCAAAAACACTTTGGGAGAGTTTCAGATCCTTGAAACCTCAAAAATGATCAGCACATCTTCTGGGGTCCGTAGAGTCGCCATACCGTGACAACTTGATGCCTTCCCCATGACTCAACCTACCATGGCGTCGCGTCCCAAGAGTGCCGGAGCCTGGAGCCTCAGGTGACCCTGGGGCCAGGAGAGCAGGGATTTCCCGGGAACAACAAGTTGGGATATGACTGTGATAATGGGAGAATAAAGAACAATTTCCGGGAGATACACATCAACAATCCTAAAAAAGCAAAGTGGTTGGTAATTCAATTAATCTCAGTAACATTAGAATCAACCTTATGTGGTAATATCTTGGAAAAGCATCCGACCTTAAATAGACCCCAACACGATTTTGCTCGAATATGCAGTAGGCAATATTTTTTAAGGATTTAGGGAACATTTGCAGGCAACCATCGTTTTCCCATCAAAAATTGCAGCTTCCTGAACAAAACTCCTGAAACCAGTCCAATGAAAGCCTGCATTATGCCCTCCTCGTATTGGATACCCTCTGGTAAACAGTTACATAACTATGGAGAATCACCATTTTTGATGGGAAAATCCACTATTTCTATAGCAATTTTCAATAGCTACGTTAAATTACCAGAGGGGATGTCCATCCACTCATCGCCCCACTTCAAACAGACCAGGCCAGGGGTCCCTGCAGCCCAGCTGTCCACTGAGTCTATGATCCGAGCCTCCAGTTTCAGTGATATGGGCCGTGCTGCACGCATCGAGGTCGAGAAATCGGGATGATGGGGGCAGGGGATGGTGAAAATCTGTGAGGCGCCAATGATATGATGTTGATATGATGTTGGTACCCTCTGGTAAACAAACATAGCTATTGAAAATGGCCATTTATAGTGGATTTTCCCATTAGAAATGGTGATTTTCCATAGATATGTTAGTTTACCAGAGGGTAGATGTTGATATATGTTGCATCATCCTGCAGTCTGAAAAGACATCACTTTATCATGGCCATTTCTACGAATCCAAACCTGTCCTCTAATAATCTAGGGCAATTCTATGCAACTGTTGATATTGGTGCTTCCCTGGCAATGTTTGACCAATTGGTTGCTGTTTGTTGCGGTCGAATGCTGTGCTTGATAAAGTTGTAGCTGATGCTTTTGAACCCAGCACAACCAAACTGCTTTTGATTGATATCATGTTATGGCACCATTGCCCACAGATTTACTTGGATGATGATCCCAGTGTGCCAACCAAAACTACTGAACACTTCGTGAAGTTTAGCCCCATGTCGATTAGTTTCCTGGTCTACTGAGGAGTGGGGTGCAGCCGGTGCGCGGCAACATGGGCAGGGAGGCTCAGCGGTGCGGTTTCAGTTCTGGTTGCGATGGAAATTTGATCTGTTTTGAAGCACATGCCACTGTTTGTACTTTTTTGTGTGACCTGTGACAGATCTACTGAACTTCAGTGGTCATTTCAGGAACCTGAATTGGAGGTGTTTAGGGCTATGTAAGGGCATGTGAAAATATAGCATTTTTTGGACTACTTGACATGTTTTAGACACCTGAAGATGACAACAAGAGCAACCCAAGGTCGAACGAGGCCAAGGCTGGGGAATTTGGGCCAGGGGTCAAGGTCCTGGGATTCTGGGTAAACCAACTGGTGATGGGATGTGAAGAAAAAGTGTGTTTCCTTTTGTGCAAATCTGATGAAGGGATACTTGACTATACTGATGATGGTTGATATCCACGTTGAAGAAATAAAATCATGTGATGCTATACGGTAGCTGTGATCCATGATTTTTGTGTTTGTGTGTGTTTGCTTGCTTGATTGCTTGCTTGCTTGCTTGCCTGCTTGCTTGCTTGTTTGTTTGTTTTGTCCCGTGAGTGGTGGGCCTAAAACCAGCAAGAGTAGCTTCAATAGATATTTGAGCCATCATTCATCATTGTCGTTTGCGCGCGCTGGTGGTGGCTAACGCATTCGATTTCAATTCGTAACTATAGGGGAAGAGTAGGTATTCGAACTGACCTGCAGCCCTAGATTTGACGTTTGTCCCCAATCCACTGCAGTTTGGGTGAGTAAGCTGGTACTGTATTCCTGTTGGATAAATTTAAATATATATATATATATATAATAGTGATAATAACAATGAGAATGAGACTCACTAGACACAAATCGCGTAGATTGGTTTATGGGTCATCAATCATAAATTGCAATAAGACATAGATATTGCCCCAATGTTACGGGGGTTGTATCGCAGGCACGGTACCCATGGCACTGTGGCGTCACTCCGATCCTGTAGCGGGTTGCCAGGTGTCTCGCACACGCTCCAGCAGCACGGCGGGGCGTCCAACGCGGCGTGCCTCGCTTGGCAGTTCCACTGAGGTCAAAATGGAAACCACCAACTTGCCACCCATTCGTTTGGGGGGCAAATGATGAAGCAATTGATTACAGGCAATGGATTTTTTGAGTCTAGGCAAATCTTCGATTGACGCTGCGTGAATGCTAAGAATTGACTTGGAGTGGGATCCTAAGGACATCGATAGCGTTGCGTTTGACTGAGGTCCTTCTGAGCCGGCAGCAGTGGCTGCGGGCAGCTGGAATGAGTTGGTGGCATTATCGCCACAGGTGGCAGGGGTAGCAGGTGGCATGGGAGTGTCTTAAAAACCTACTATAGTTAGGAAAGTGAGCTCAGATGGTAAGGGTTAGATTTGGGCAAATAGGTTGTCAATGATAGTCGCATGTGATGCGGGTTCCATACATGAGACAAGGTTGTTTCAACATTTGCTCACCTGGCCAAAGAATACTTCTGTGTTGCGCTCACTTGGCCAAAGAATACTTCTGTGTTGGGCTTTCCCAGTGACAGCCGGTCACTTGAAGACCCAATGACTCGGACACCTTTAAATATGCTATGGATTGCTATGGGTATTTATCACATGGTGGTGAGCTACTACTCAATGACTGACATATGGTATAGGTCCAAACAGGAAGGGGCCTCTTAGATAGCTAGATTGGCTCAGAACTATGGGTTAACTGGGGCTTGTACTACTGGATGCATCTATAATTACTTGGATGACTTCGGAAACTGCAGTATTGGGTTTTCAGGAAAAATAGGGGGACCGGCTTGATTCCTATTTTGATCTACTTATTGTATGTTGAATGGAGGGAACCTTCTATTCACCAACCAATTTTTTGGGAAAAGGACACCTATGAAGAGGGGCCCTTCCTGTAGGGGTAACAATCCCACAGACCTACAGGTTGGAGCTCCACCGGAGCAAGTTCACTACAGTTGGGTCGCCAGGTGCTTCTCAATCGGCTCACCAAAGGTGTGGAGAAAGGTGCGGTTCACCCTGGGGTGGATGGCCAAAGGTGAATGGTGGGACAGGAAAAAAGATGAAAAAAGTATTCTAGAAAGGTACGAACTGTACTGTTTTAATTTCATCCACTAAATTACCAATTCATCCAACCCCATCAACTCCCAGAATTGCAGGGGAAATCTTCTTGGATTTGCAGACAAAAAACAGGTTTGGAGGACCGTGGGGATACTTGCAGAGGATCGTCCCTTCGGCAAGTGGGACACGAGCCCCAGGCTTTGTTTTTGTACTATATGCTGTAGTATATGATAGTATATGCTTTTGTTTGTCTTCAAAGCTTCAGAGATATCTCCCAAGAGTGTATTTCTGTATTTCATCGATTTAGTTTGTACGTAGTTGTTGACGAAATGGTTTCTAGTGTGTCGGGTTTACTGAGGTTCTATCATCAACCAGTACCCAAGATGTTTCACTGTATGATACATACTGTATGTACTCCAGGTGATTTGATGGGTTTGAATGGTCCCAATTTTGGATTTGGAGGATTCTAGACTATATACAGATACATGATCATCAATTTGTCATTTATAGTCTATAGGTATTTATCTGCCGGATTCAATACATCATCGATTCTATAGTTTCAAATGTACACTACTGCATAGACAAGTCTTTTCAGGATGGTAGTTGGATGATGATTTCCGTACATTTGCCACGTTTCCAACGTATTCTCAGCATTTTTTTGGGGGATTGCTATGCATATTTGGATGGACAAGCCATCCTGCACCAGTTGATACCAGTTCATAACTATTGGTACCTACGAAACACTGCAAATAATGGGATTTCTACCCTATCATCTACCAACTGGTCCAGGATTTCTTCCACCCACCAGATAATAGTATCATCATTCATCAGAACCACAGGGTCTCTAATCCCCTAGTATCATGATTTCTTCCATGGGTTATGTTTAATAATGGCTGATTTAGAAACATCATTAACCATCCTATCACCACCTCAGCCCTTCACCCGCCAGGTCGCTCCTGGCTGGGCACCATGCAGATGGATGGCCCTTCATGTGCCGCGGAGTTCGCCGCGGAGCGGCCGAGAAAATCCAAGGAGTGCCCACGGGGTAAGCTGAGTGCCGGACCTGGCAGAAATTAAAAAACGCACCCCAAAATTGTAATTTCTCACTTGAATTGGTTGCTAGACCAGGAGGTTGGGAGCCACGGTCGCCAGAGGCAGAGGCGCAGTTGCTGCGATTTAAGTTTCAAGCGGGGGAAAGCTGCGAAACCCTATAAATCCATTGGTTGAGGAGCACTTTTTCTATTATTCCAGTGCCATAAGTGTGGATTGTATACTCCATTTTCAGACGCATTGCACCAAACAAATTGGTTGCAAACTAACATAGAAGCCCCCAAGAACAGATGTGGCAACTATATTTATATGCAACTATGATTGTGGAAACTGGTTTGGTGAATCTATGTTAATATCTTTCCTTGCGAGAGAAAGCCCCTGGAAGCATTGGTCTAGCAGTGGGAACATTTATTGCGGAATAGTATTTAGATAGGGGTTGTTTTTGATGGAATCTGTTGAATCCATGACCAAGACTCAGCTTGGAGCTGGCCAACGGTTCCTCGCATCAAGAAAAAAGAGTCCTCAAGATGGGGTTCAGTGCTTGAACACTTCTGTGTTGATGGTGGTGTTCTACATTGGTGGGTGATGCTTGGTGCTATATGTTCTTTTGTTCTGGAGATAATTTTGGGAAATGATCTGTGGTGGTTGTTCTGTCCTTTGCTGGGCTTGTGTTTGCAGTGTCGAAGATTTCGGGGCTGATGCTCCTGCATCGACTGTTTGGCCGCAAACCAATGCCCACCATCGGGTGGTCATCAACCTCGACGTCTTTGATTCATTTCACGTCGAGACCTCAAAAGATGGAACCTTTGATGATTGTGTGTTCGAAGTTTGTTCCAGTCGGATTGTTTGTCTTGTCAGGTCACCTCACATCATGTTGTAAGTGATTGCAGCTTTTGGATGCTTTTGGTATATATGTTTTGACTTCCGGCCCCTTGCCGTTTGCGAGTTTGTTTTCAAGTCAATCCCCAAAGCTGCTGATAGAGCTTCGGACGTTGCTGAAGCTGAGATGGAATCATTGCCCATGAAGGTCGTGGAAGTTACCCAGCCTACCTCCACCTCATGTGTCCCATTTATGACCATGTGTGGTCTCATCGTAATCGCTGGAATCTTCCTGTGCGCACATGGCAGGGTAGAATCTGCCCATCGCAACAGTCTTCTTGTTGGTATGGTGCTTGTTGCCGCAGTTGTCTTCGCCAACGGCTACCTGGCAATTGTGACCGACGCGGACTCGATGGCGCTGAAGATGAACATGGACTCCGGCAACGTCCTCCACACGATCAAAGAGCTGGAGCAGGCAAATGCCAAGCTCGAGCGCAAGATCTTGCGCATAAATGAGGAAAAACAGGACATTGTGAAGGAGATGAATGTGCAGATTGAAGAGCTGAAGGGCAGGATTCAGCAGATGCAAACAGAAAACAAGGACATCATTTTGCAGATGAGTGAGGTGAAGATGGGCACCATCCAGACAATGACGGATGGAAAAAAACGAGACACTTCAGCATCATGCCTTGATGGTGGTCATGCAGCAGATGATTCAGGAGAAGCAGGACCACGCCATGGAGTTGCTATTGAGAGGCGAAGAAGCGTATCGCTGGCAGTTCCGGTTCTATAGTCTGGTGAGTATCATTGTTGGTGCAGTGTTTCTGTCTTTCCTTGGCTGTTTCTTCAGCTGGACCTTTAGCACATTGGATTCCAAGGTTCAAGAAATGGAACGGCTGAAGGATTCCAAGGATCAAGAGATAGAACGGCTGCTGAAGATTAAGTATCCCAGGTGTCGGTGATTATGTCCACACAGAAGTTTATTTTTATTGTTTTGCAGCCACTGTGGCCACTGTGAGATGCAGAAAGGATGAGTTACAAATGCACATCGTCTTTCTGTGGCAGTTGATTCAAATGACCCATCGGTGAAAAGCTGAGTGCACCAATCACAGACATCTTGGAAGTGCCCAAAATTTTAAAGCAGCATCTTGGGGCAGTGAACCCGCCAATCCTTTGGAGCTGCAGCATTTTGATGCCCTTGTTCCATGGTTTTGGCCTCGGCCTGAGGTCAAGATCTTCAACAGCGATGAGGGGTGGAGCCAGATGGCCTTCATCCCATGGCTTCTCCATCATCCTCAGGGAGATGTCTTTGGGAGAAAACAATTGGCTGCATGAAAGAGAGCTGAGTAGAAATTGAAGTATTGCCTATGGCATGCTGTGATGATATCTTGGCAGTTTTTGTGAGATTCGACATTGTCAGACAAACGTATGCAGGACGCACTGGCAACAGCAATGTTGTTGATTTTAGTCTAACAGTACCAGTAGATTGCAATGGAGACATACCAGACGCAAAGACCCATCTGAATTGAAAAATGTTGGTATGAACTACAAGAGTGGAGAGGATAAGAGGGAGCAGATTCTACATCAAACCTATACCAAACATATTCGTGTTACCACAAACTAATCAGTACAACCGCCCTTTGAAACCGTATTGAACTCCCATACAGATACAACAACATTTATCACCATGTATCCCCTTTGCCAAAGCTTCAACATTGCTTCGTTGGCGGAAAAGCTTGAGCAACTCCTCAAACAACAAGCGTTAAGATTATATCCACAAAGGCACCAACTACTGTACTGTATATAAGAAAATATTGACATACAATGACATTTACTCTGCACAACCCCCCGTCCCCTTCGAATCCGTATTCGTTGAAGGACCCAAAAGCTACCGCGCTGGGTTCTTGTATCAGGCCGCCATCAACAAGCACTGCAGCGGTTGAGGTACCAGCTTGGACCTTAAAAGTGGCCCCGGTGAGAACAGGCCATGTCAATGATCTGTACCGGCCTGCACTTACTGCTGAATAAGATGTGCTTTATTCTCCTCCCTAGAACATGATTCAATCCGTTCACCTGCATCGCCAGCTTTTTTTTTGTCCGGGAACTTTATTAAAACATGTGCGATATTCTTAACTAATTCCTAACCAGCAGCCATCAGTAGAAGTTCAACTTCCAGTGAACCAAGGCTGAGCCTGCGGAGCCCATGGAGCCCAGTGAGCCGACTCCAGAACCCGAGCCGTTGCGGGGCACAGCAGGGCACAGCTGGGAGCGGGCATCCATCATCCACGGGGCTCCGGTTGGGGTTATAAATTGACATGGCATATAATATAAGTGTGTAACGTTACATGGTTATATTTGATGTTATATGTGACAACCTCCATAAGTTGGCTTATAGATTTTATACACTTTTTTTTTCGAATCATATTGTTGTAAATCACATATAATGCACCCACAACTAACTGGAACTGCACCGCCAAGTATGTTTTGTGCCGCCCATATAGATGGTGATTTTGTGAGAGGATATGGGAAGGCGTTGTGTGATACGTATTTGGCGGATTCTTTTATGCGTGTGAGATGTACATTAAATGTTTTCTTGGTGGAACATAGGCCAACATCTGCCTGCGTTTACGTTTGGATAAAATGCACACCCTGGATCAATAAGAAATTGTTGCCTCAAATTGTGGCTCCGTTTGATTGGGCCAACAGCTCGCCCTCAGCCTTAGCTGGACCTGCGGGAAGGCGATGGAGAGAGATCAATAAGAAATACATAGCAATACTCTAAGCCCATGTACCGTGTCATAGTGTACAAAAAGTATTCACGAGTTTGATCAAACATTACACTGCAGTTATTGATAGGATATGAATATATGATAGGATCACAATGCTGGAAATTGTCTCATCTACAGTAGCTGCAAGAAGCTCCACTTTAGAAGGACATTGGCCCAGTTTTGCACCCCTACAGCAGGTTTTTAGTGTTCCTTCCAGCGCTGCGCTTCTGGTAAAAATCGAGGTCCCCAGATGCGACCTGCGCCGCCTCGCCCAAAGATGCTGCTGCAGGGCGGAAGGATGCTGAAGCATCAGGAGGCTCTGAGACATGGGGAGATGATGGTGGTATCCTCCAGTAAATTGACAAGGACAAACGAAAGCACATGGTTTTCCTAGGAAAATGATCTGCAGATGGTGTGTTTTTCTACATCATGTGTGTTAAGTATTGGAGGGTAATGTGGATGGTTAATCATCACCAATAAGGTGTGGCCAAGTTATGAATATCCCTCCATGTTCAGACCCAATGTGTTAAAGATGTTAAAGGTAATCAACAATGGAATAAACCTTAGGGGCCTCAATCACCATTGTTCTGAAGCCTCATGTTGAATACCCCACCATTTCTCAGGGGTCAAACTATGTCAGTTTTTGGGCCCAAGGAACCGCATTTTCTTGGTCAATCTTGATGTACAATTCCCTACCAGGTGGCGCCCCCAAGCTATAAAAGTTGGTTTGTAAATTCATCCAGCTATAGAATAGACACATCCATCACCTACCCTCAGTTAATCAGACTGTGAACCTACTTCACCAGCTTTAGGGCAGCATTTTGGATGCCCTCTGGTAATCAAACAGTTGGTCAGGCAGCCGCGCAGCGCCTGTCTGGATGCCTGAATGACAACGACAGAGACGTTGACGTGGTAAGTCCAGTCAAAATGGGATTATTATGGGGTAGGTTCTACCCCAAATTGCGAAATATGTGTGCTATGTGGGATGTATATATATATACATATTTATATACATATAATTATATATATATATATATACATATTTATATACATATAATTATATATATATATGTGGATATACATCCTTGATTAATTGATGTGATATGTTTACGGTCTATGTATGTATAAATATTATATATATATACATATATTTACACAATATATATATATATATACATATATTTATATTTATATATATGTATATGTGTTATAATTTTTATATGGGGTTTGACATGTATTTAGCAACTATATTTCCAGAAAAGTTGGGTGTACCACAGTCCAAACCAGGACGTACTCGTCCATTCCTGCTTGGGACCATTGCACGCGACGTTTTGCTTCCTTAAATCTTTGGGGTGGGAGGGGACATGGCGATCAGCCAGACTTTGTTCATGTTGATCCCCAGATGACACCGACACAAGACTCAATATATGACCTGGATCAACTTTTGCTAAGCCCGGGAATCCAGGAAACCACAGATTTGAAGTCATTTTCTGTCCATACCATCTAACATTGGGGCCACTAATTCACTCATTTTGATCCCTTGCCCAAATTGTGAGCATCAGATGAGAGAAAGGACAACGATCCGTTTGTAGGCGCCAGCACCGGGACCAGTGGAGAAAGCGCGGTGCCGCCCTTTTAGCTTGGAGCTGAGTTGACCTGGATGAATGCTAGGTTATCAAATGGCTTGTTAATAATAGTTGCTAGATAATGCTAGATATATTTAGATATTATCTAGTCTTCTTTTTCTAATTTGTCTTTCGGTAGGGTATATGAAATTGATTATAGGTTGCTAACCATTTGGATTGTGTCGAAAAAAAGGTAGATAGTGTCAAGTTCGTACTAATCAACCCCCCCCACAAGGTCTAGATCCGGGAGAAGCTTGCCCCCCCCAAATAATGACCAGAAAACCAAAAATGGGACTTCAATTGAAATCAATTTAATTTCCTTTTAAGTCTAATGGGCTCCACAGGAATCTGATGGTTACCCATTGGTGTTCCCATCTTCCCCCATAGGATTTTTTGGGTTTTCCATTGGTTTCCTGATTTTCCCCCATAGGAATCTGATGGTTTCCCATTGGTTTCCCAATCTTCCCCCATATGAAGGGCATGATTAGCAGCAGTTTGTATCAGCCAGCGTCACCAGAACCGAATCACTGTTTCACCACCAAAAAAATGGGATTGTCCAGAAGGGTGTTGACTAATAGTGGGTGAACACCTAGGGTAAAAACATGGACATTTGGGTGTTTATGAATCCGGGCTGCTTGTTAATTTCAACTTAACATTACACATACATAGGCATGGACAACTCAACGGTGAAACCCAAGGAAACTGACTAAAGATGGTGGAAGTTCCATGTCTTTGCTCTCTTGACTCTATTGGAAGGTATGCGGGCAAATAAAAGTGCAACTTTGTGGAAGAGCTCTCCTATGGTTGATATACGGAGAATAGCCTGAAAGTGTATGTTTCGGAGAGATTTCAGATTGCTTGTTATTACATACATCTTGCAATCTGCCAACTTACCATTGCAGGGCCCATGTTTTCCTGGGGCCTCTTGTTGCCATAGTGCGACCGGATGCAGGAGATGCCAATGTCTAGGATGATTTGAACATACCACAAGACCATACCCCAAGTCCCTCCAACACCCCACATGAAGGGAATTGTTTCATGAAGTATCTTCAGGTGGCAAGGGGTATGCTCTAGGTGTCTGTTGGAATGTTCCTAATGTCAATGCTCCCTGTGATGAGCTAAGCCAAAACGACAACCAAATCTATGACATGTCTAGCGCTGTGTCGAGGTGGCGGTTATGCTGGTGAACTCTCCAGGCAGGGATTTAGAGTATTGGTTGATTTGTTTGGAATTAGATTCTTGGATATGATATATCATACTTGATAATTTGATTTAGATAATATTAGATAATTCGATTTTGGGGATTTAGATAATGAAATACTCGATCATTTGGACTTTCCAATGCTGCAATCCATTCATATTGCCAGAGATTATAGGATTCAAAAGGGATGAATACATGGGGTTGAGCCTTGTGGCCCGAACTGAGAATCTCGATGCTAGCAAAGCTGCAATTTACTTTGTGATCTTTGTGCATCTTTGTGCCATTTGTCAAAGGCATGAACATATCATGTTGCTGATGTCGTGACATTGCTATCCAAGTACATCTAGCTATTGAATTCCTTATCCGAGATGCTCCATGCATGTTATATTTGACCATGATTTACCTATGTTTGGGTGATTTTTTGGGGTAAATGTTGATAAATATTCCAGCAAACCATGGAGCATATGGCTATTGTTGTGGATTTTGTTGGTTTCACGGTTTCACCATCAAGACTTGCACAGGATTGAGGCCGAAGCTTTGCTTCAACGCCTCACCGCGCAGTCGGGGAATCTGGATGAGGTGCGTTCATCGTGGGTCATGTCATTGGGAGAAGAAACAGCATGGCTTTGATGTGGGAGATTTCTTTAAGGTGTGACATGACTTGTGTAGCAGGGATATAATTGAATTGGGAAATTGATTGGGATTTTACATGAGTTAACCAGCTCATATGCAGATATGATTAGGGTATATTGTAATATATTATAATATGATAATAAAATGTTATATATAATATAGTCTGATAAAAATCAACTATCATTGGGGATGTCAGTTTGTTTCTTTTTTTCCCTGGATGCTTGGTGACATCCCCATGACCACAGTGCGGCAGGTGAGACGCCTTCGGAAGCTCTTGGAGGAGCGCGCGGACACCTGAGCGGCCGGCCGGGCGGTTCGGTTGGTCAAACCGGGCGAAGGTTTCACGGAGGACTGCTAGAAATGGTGGATTTGATATGGGTATAGACTGGTTAGATCAGAAGTGGCTCTGAAGAAAATGGTCTGCAGTTTCAAAGAACACATATCAAACGGATTGGTTCAAAGGAAAATCTGCAGGAAATCCTTTTGATAGCTCTGGAGATGAAGTGAGGAGCTCAAAGACCTGTGACGGACAGGATCAAGAAACGACTTGAGATCATGGGAAGAGGTCACCCCAAAAGACTCCACAGCCAGAAATGACCACATATCATCACTAAACATGTTTGGATTGTCATGCCTTTTCTTATTCCATGGAATATGCCCACTGCCAGACACTGGGCACCGGACATGGAAAGACACGAGCCGAAAACGCGCGTTGCAACAGCGGAAAATGATGGGTTTCTTTGGGCAGGTCCCAGGAAGGTACTTGTCTGGAGAGTTTGGGGATCCATTCCAAACGGATTTTTGATGTTCATGTTCGCCATAGTAGTAACAAGATGGCATGGGATGTTAAAGGTTGGAGGCGGAGATTCTGTCAGAATACTTTGCAACCAGCCTGTTACACTTGTTCTTTGTACAATCGCAGCTCATCAAGTTGGAAACTGTCAGCCAAAGAAAAAGGTGAAACCTAGCTAGTGTGTGAAGGTTTATGTGCCTTGAGTGTACAGATTTGTGGCAATGGCCCAATTCAAGAAGAAACTTTCCAATGGTTGGATGATTACGTTGGAAACAGGACGAGGCTTATTGAAAATGTCAATGAGTCTCAAGTCATCGCAGCCTTAGTTAAGTTGATCGAATACACAGATCCTTTCTTATAGCATGTACGACAGGGAAAACCATTCATGGTTCCCACTGCACATTGGATCTTTCTGAGAGGATTCTTTGGGGTATCGACACAACCTCACGTAATGACATGTGTTGCACGCCTTGTGGTTTTTTTGATGTCGAGGCTTTGGCCAAGAGCAAGCCGTTACAGGAAACTGTTTTTTTTTGGGGGGTTGAGGTACTTAGATTGGTCCCAAAAAACAGGCGACGGTCGATTAGATTCTTAGAAGCAACCATCAGGTTTGGAACATTGACTTGATTTGATTTTGTGTTTCATAGCTGAATCAACACGGCAAGACCACATCATCATTCCATTGATTCCAGAAGGCCGGCTGATTTAGAAAACTGAAGCCGGCGCCATCGGTGGCAAAGAAGTTGCCATCTTCGTCGCTGCTGTGGGCCGCAGGGAAGGTGATCCAAAGGTGGTTGCTTGCTGCATGATGCTGCACGGGTGTGGTTGGTTGGAGGGGTGGTTTACAATGTTTCCTTTCAGCTCTGAATTGCAACCCCCAACTTCTATGGACACAAATATGGGAAACCATTGGCGATGTGGACTAGGGGCCAAGACATGCCCTGTAAAATCACGCAGATGTAAATCACCATGCACAAGATGACCGAGAAAGTACACATATGAGCAGATACCTAAATTGATCGAAATTGCATGGGACTAAATCAATAACATTCAATAACAGCGTCGATGGATTGGTGTTAAGGAAAAATTGTAGGAAACCACAGTTTTTTTTTGTAAATACCAGCGTATATATATATATATAAAGCAACCATAATCATAATCATAGTAAATCTATGTACATTAAGGATTTCCTGCATGACACTGGGGGGAACCCATGCGTTTTGGGGCCCAAAGCAAGCCGTTGAACGCACCTCAGCCAATGGTCACAGCACAGCGTCTGAGGGTTGGAGCTGGGCGATGATGGAGGGACCCCGTGCCGTTTGATGAGACCAGGCGCAACATCCCTAGGTGAACGAAACCGGTGGTTGCAGAACCATATTTGGGAGGATGATGTGCAAAATCACTGAATATCACTGATATTTTTGTTCAGAGTTCTGCAAAATCCAAGGGTGTTGGGGTGTGAGATCACGATATTGACATATTCACCATATTTGTCCAGAGAAGAGATCGTTGAGAGTGTGCATTTTTTGTTGGGATGCTGGTGTACCCCAACAGGGGAGACGCCATTTGATTAGATTAGGTGACGATAAGGAGACCAAGTTCTGGCTCATCAAAAGCAGTGCTGGATGATGTGGTCAACTAGGATACCTTATCGTTCAAAAGCACCCATGTTGGTATGAACAAGTATGGTTTCTCCTGTGTTATTTCTGTCCAAAGTTGGCATGCCCACCCCCGACTTTTTTGCGGCATTTGTGCTTGAAAGAGCGCTTTTATGCACTTCAAGATTCTCAAGTAATATCAAGTAGGGCACGTAGGTAAACAAACAATGATTAGACTTCAGATTGCCCGGTTTGAAGTCATTGACTTGGCAAGATCCCACATGTTTGAAAGACTTGTGGTACATGTTGTTCCATCTTAGGGCGATAAAGGGATGTCCCTTTCATAAATGTATCATCACCAGTGGAACCCACTGGTATAGTGTCATTATGTAATTGTTCCGCTCTTTTGTTTTTGACGGTTGTTGCTCAACAGTCCATTTATATCCATTTATGGGGTCGGACCTTACATCCAACCTGATCCATCCGCAGCATGACTTTCCCACAGGCGACTGGGCCAGCATGGAGCCCATCCGGCTGTCAAGTTTCCTCCACTGCATCGTTACGCGGAAGTTATCCATAGACCTCAGCCGACAGTGCGCGGTGGAAATCGTTTCGCACGATGATGTGGAAGCTCGGTGCCACCAATGCGGAGGATGAAGTTCTATGTTGTTCAATGATGTGATGTCATGGGGATAGGAACATAATTAGATCAATGGATATCAGTAGCCTTCTGGTATCTTCTAGTCAACTCAGTTCGCTGCCAGGCCCATGCTGCCTGAGGGATAGCAGTCAAGTTGAGCATGTAGGGAATATGCGACAAAGGCGGGGTTTAAGCCACAGAAAGCCAACTGGAAGTGACTCAAAACACAATCAGATTGTTTGCATCAGAGGAAGTGCATGGAAAGTTTGCATTGGCACCTCAAAATGACAGAAACCACAGTTGGACCATCCCTCAATTGGATTCTTCACCAGATGTTGGAATCTTCACTGGATATTTGACCCCAACTTTTTGTGACTTGAGTTCAGAAGCTATTCTTGGTTGATCCCATCCAACAGAATTACCAGATTGATTCATTGTTCATACATTGCCCCAACTTCTGTTGCTCAGTGTTGGTTTACAATATGTTGATGTTCCATACTGGCAATGACTTATGAAATCACAGCTTCTGCCTTTCCGTACATTGACAAAAAGTTCAGAATACTACCAACACATTAGTTGATTAGCTAACTAACCCATGAAGTCGATTCGAGTTCATTATCAGATTTCATTCCTCAGTGCATCAAGCTGACATGTTTCCTGGCAGGGTCGAGCCGTCAGTTGAGATTGGGGCCATGGTATCATGGTGAAGCCCCCAGGTTGTAGTGCTGAAATCCCCCAACTGATGATATATACCCTCTGGTTATTTGACATGTAGCTATTGAAAATGGTCATTTATAGTTGATTTACCCATTAGAAATGGTGATTTTCAATAGTGATGTTAGTTTACCAGAGGGTAATCCCAATATATCCCAATAATAATCCCTATATATATATATATATATAGTACATCAACATCTCCGACAGCCTACTGCATTTTTGAAGTTTGAGTGCTCCAACGGTTACCCCCCCCAGCAATCAAACATGGTTTGCCCGAAAATCTCTCATTTACTTCGAGGATTTTCCCAGCTAGCAACCTCCATTTAGTTCGTGGATTTCCCACTTAGCCATTGGTTGCCGGAGGTGAAACGGTTCAACCCCCCCATCGGGATCCAACATGACGCGACTGTGCCAGGATGATTCTTCTTCGGATTGCTCCACTCACCTGGCAGCTGCTGCAGCTCGGGTTTGGAGAATGGGAGATCAGTTGACCAAAAAAACCATACAGAGTGAAGGTGTTTACTCCGGACAGGGTGAGGGAGAGAGAGATGATTTTTACTGTTGGAAATCAGGGGTTAAGGGAGGTCAAGTCATCAAAGAAAAGGACATTGGCTTGGATTGACGGCTTTCATAGATTCCACCCGTACCAAGGAATGACTTGAAGGGCCCATTTTGGCAAGTGTTTGTCAGATGGACCGACGGCACCAAGTCCAGCTTATCTCCTTGTGATTTCAAGCATCTATGGTATCCCCAGAAAAGATAGACAAGTGTTTCCAGGATGGTGTAGGTGATATTTTACCATATTTTAATGTATTTTACCCATAATTCCAGGTTTCGATCTTTTCTATTTGATTGGGGGTTTCATTTTTTAACATGCTTCATTTTTTACAAGACTGGGATGAAGTTGGATGAAGATTCCGTTTGACTGTGATCCCTTGGTTTCCTTGATTCTGTGTTGGCATAGCTCGGGTTCCTGTGACATTCGGCTCGGGAAATCCATGGTGTCGTGATGCTTCTTGTGCTGTACATGTTCCTTAAACTATTTGGTGAAGGCAGCTCCTAATTATATAGCCGTTGGCCTAGGGCTTGATGCCCATGCACCGTGGGATTTTTCGTTACCTGAGTGCATCTCGATTCCAAGAATTGGATGAATGCAACATCTACGGAAGCCTCATATTGATATAAAGGTCAAGAGCTTGGTCACCTCCTTTTTTTCCACCAACCTTGTGATATCCAATGATTACACGTCTTTGATGTAACTGTGTGTATTTGTGTTCTTCCTGCTTCAAAGGTACCATCCCCAGGTTCCATCCGTGTCCCCCTTCCACAAGATCTCCCCCAGAGCATCCAGCGATCCGCAGCTCTCAGGTGGCGGCCATTTGAATTCGCTCTTCAGATACTCGCCGTCGCCCCGGCGCTTGCCGGCCATCTTTGCACCGGACGATCTGTCGTTGCCCCTGCCGAGGTGGTCACGTTGTTTCCGGGCGAAGGGGGATGGCCCTTTGGAGGTTCCAAATGATCAGAAGAAAGGGAAGACTACTACGGTTATGGCCCTATACCAGGTTTCAAGATTTATAAGTCAGTAGTTATAACCCTATCTATGGAATGTATAACCTCATTCATAACCTTTGATAATTGGTAAAGGGTTTTTTAAGTGTAGGGATCTCCAGACTTGGGCCCCAATTTCTGAGGAGTCAGTCAGGTTTTGCACAGTCCTCGAAGATATTCTAACTTAGATATTCCAAGTAACGCTTGCTGAGACTGTAACCCTGGATGAAACCCATAAGCTACAGCCAGGCAGATTGCAAATCTCACTTTCTGCTGGGAAGATGCACCAAGGCCCGCTGAGAGGGGATGGGATGATTGCTCGCAGCACTTGACAGGCAACGGCAAAGGAGTTCATGTTTCATCGCTTATATAATCGTATGTGGAGCATTTTTGATTATATGTAAACCTTACACATCTATACTATAAGGTCTACATTTAAAAGCTATATTCGTGCCTGGATATCTGAATTCCCTTGCTAAAGCAACCATGATCCACTCATTCTGTTTGCTGGCAGGTCAACTGTCGGTTTCATCTATCGTCCCTGCTGATTTGGTCTCCTCAGGCAGTCTTCGGCGATGTAAAGATGTTCATTTCGACGCCGAGAAAACATGTCAACGCCTTGGCCTTCACAGGAGATGTGACAAGGCGAAGTTGACTCCTGGGTAAGCAATGGTATCAAGATGGGAAACGGACGGGTGAAGAGCTGATTATATTTTGGCCTTGAAATCAGATATTTAAATGGTGCAATGTGTTACATCAAGGTGGACCATGAAATCTTCATAGTTTACAGCGACCTCAAAGTGTTGCAAAACATCATCAATCTGATGGTCGTGTCAAGACAACTGTTGTTTGGCGCTGTTGTTATACTTGCCAACAAAGACGTGGATGAGAGAAATGAATCAGAGTATTTGTTGATGTCATTATTTTGATGTGATGTGGGGGTGTGTAGCAGCTTCTGAAGAAGCATTTGGATCAGCAGTGATGTGATATCTCAGTCAGCATGGTCCTCCGGAAC
This sequence comes from Symbiodinium sp. clade C Y103, assembly GCA_003297045.1. NCBI lineage: Eukaryota > Dinophyceae > Suessiales > Symbiodiniaceae > Cladocopium > Cladocopium sp. clade C. Next base: position 330,550 of record BGPT01000161.1, on the reverse strand, counting down.
TAGTCAGAATAGAGGTTTCACTCACTATCAGTTATTCACAGATATCAAGTGACACATGGAGATGAGATTCTGAAACCAACTTAAAGAGGCTGGGCGTTCTGCAGGTGGAATTTGCACGCATTTGCCGCATGTTCTACTGGTGGTGTGGTTGGATGGCGGTTGTTTTCCTGGATTTTGATGGGTTGTTGCATTCTGGTGACTCAACACATGTTCTTCACGTTCTAACCTCATGCATGTACATGTGAACCAAACAAGTGATGAAATATAGAGCTGGTACCTCCAACATGGCACAATACCATCATTGTTCCCTGGATGCATCTCACATCATTTGGACTTCACCAAGGTGAAAAGCAGATGACGTCAATGACAGTTCCATGAGGATCAAAGAGCAACTGCCTCATGGCAGCAACAGGGAAGGGGTCAGCCCTGGTGAACTTGAAACTTATGTATGTCCCTAGGTTGGTATTTCAATAACAACCATTTTTTGGGGATATTTTCTCAAACCCCTGTGATGAAAAGGGGTTTACTTTAGAATGTTGAGTGGAATGTGTTCTTTGTTCAAGGATGATGTTGGTAGTATTGAGTGCCCACACAGCAGTAAATTGACAAAAAATAACCAAAGATCAGATTTTACCCGCGATATTCCAGCCCTTCTCTCATTGAGATTAAAAAAAACACGGGCATCGTCCGATTTTTTGCCGCCATTTTCTGCATACCAGCAGTTGTTTTGGATAGGTTTGTTCATGTCACTAGCTAGGTCCACAGCTTACAGTTTCTCCAGCAGCAACGGTGGATAGAGTTGGGAAGCAAAATTTTGGAAACTTATTAGCACCCTCATGGTCAACCTTAGTCATGGTTCATAGCTTGAAATGCAGCTTGGGATTTGTTGTACTGTACAGAAGTAGTCTATACTATATAATAGATACAGAAATTGTTCATAGATGCTCCCCTTGCTTTATCAGGACTCTTGTATGATTCATGGGCGCTGGTAGAAGTGTAGACCAGGATTCTTTCCACATGTTCGCACATGGACTCCGTGAGTTGGCAGTGATTTGAGCTCTCAGCTACAGATCATTGGGTCACGTTCACCCCTCAGCGGGGGAGGCCACATCAAACCGGATATATAACTATTACAGATCTGAAAGATATCACTAGCGGCATACTGGGATGATTCTTCGAGCTAGGACATTTGTCAACTTAAAACTGGACGATATCGACCGTTTTTTGTTGGACTGTATGTTCTGTAAGACCTGTAAAATCCAGAGTCCAGAGGCTTCCTTTGCACCCCTGGAAGCTGAGGCTTTTCCTTCTGATCAATGTGGCACTTCGTGGTCAGGTTGAGGAGGTGTGAAAGAAATGTGGCCCTGCTGGCGGCTTTCCGAGAGGCATGAGGCCTAAAAGAGCACCCGCCCTAGGACTTTCCCTTGAACCCCAAAAGTCTTTAAGATCCCCATAGCAGCCCAAACATGATGCAAGGCACTTATGCCTGAAGGCACCCCCATGAGCCGGTTTCACTGAGGATGGTGACAGGTCAGAAACTCACAGCCAGACAGCTTTAAGGCGCTGGCTGTGCTTGATCAGCCGCCCAACAGTCTAGCGGCGCGTCCGTAGCTCAACCTTCCCCGGTCTTTTGTCCGTTAAAAAAGTTGTCCAAACTTCTGGGCCACCCTGAAATGAACACAAGTGAGTGGCTGTTACCCCACCAGGTGGGCTGAGATGTTGCAAGGGACAGCTGTTTTCCATGCCGGTGCCTGACTAGCCCTGCAGGTCTGAATCCCATTGCATTTTATGGCGCAATTCTTGGAAGCCACAACCCCCATGCAATGGCTTGATCCCTTTCCAAACACTGAAGGGTTAAAGATGTTAGATCCACCAACCAGGTGCCTGACAGACTTTGAGAAACGAACTTTCAGTCAGATGGAACCCAAATCGATACTTGCAGTTGGGTATGGGTCAAAATATTGCGTCCATCTTTTTTCAAAAATATGTTTTTACCTTTTTAACTTTCAAAAACAACATTGCCAAGGTTATGAGTCCATTGGCCCCTAGATTTTTAGGCCAAGAACCAGATTAAGTCAGAGTCTGGTAGGATCACTTTGACTCTTGAAAAATATCCTCAGAGATATGCAGCTCCCCTGTGCACTTCCCTTTCTGGAGATACCTCCAGAAGTTGGATGTTCCTGAGCACCATGTGTTTGTTTCGATCTGTGAGCCACGTGTAGTGATTCAAAAGCACCTTGATGTCAGAGTCCGTGACACTCACAAGATCACACGAGTTTTGATGCATCATGCATCTTGAAATCTCGTGAAATTAAGGAATGGTGCTGACCAAATAATCCAGGACCACGGTAAGGTATAAAGATAGGATGCACGTCCAGTGCAGCCCCTTGGCCAATCTAATTCAGAGCAGCTTTGAGAATGCAACGCAGCGTGCCAGCAGCTGCCGCTTGTGCCAGTGTCGCCGTGTCATTTGCTTGCACCGCTTGCGTCCCCGTCGCGTGCGGCGTCAGGTGCCTCCGGCGGTGGAATAATAAGACTTAATCCTTCCTTTTTGTACCCTTTGGGGCGCAGATGCTGTGCACACTGTGCACATTCTGTCGCAGATGTTCTCCAGTCCAACTTGGCAATAGATGCACTCAACCTCAGTGGCTAAAGATTCGGAGTTTGATCGAAGGAGATGGCTCCTTGTTTGCCATCCAAGATCTGGCCCGGATGGAGCCCCTGCACGGGCCGCTGGAGGTCAAGCATGTCTTGGGCCTGCACCAGGTAGAAATGTGCTTTTTTTTAACGGCCAGTCCCAGGGTTTGTTGAAGCCTTGGGACTTGAAATTCTGCACAGAACTACAGAGACATGTCTCTGATATTTGTGAGATTTATGTACCAAAAATATTGCCACTGCTACGGCTGAACCTTTTGACTTTTGTCTTGAAACTCCGACGGTGCTGTAGAAAGTCCTGGTTTCCTAGACAACGTTCAGCTTCGAGCAGGTTCAGTCCTGCTTGTTTGCTTCAAGAAAGCACCGATTTATAAATGCTGTCAGCCAATGGTCAGATCGTAAGCTGGAGACTTGTGAAGTGTGCTGTGCTTGCCAGCACCTTTGCTGCATGTTTGCAAGTTTTATTGTTTTACAAAAGTCCTTCCATGGAATGTCAATACACTGAATAGGCAGCTTGAGATCGGATGGGTTTATAGGAATCTCCAAGGACCAAGTAAATGTGATTGGGAAAGCTGGAACACCATTCATTTCTATCGATATATGTAATGGCCTCAAGGGAGTTTGGATAAATGGATGCATGGTCGAGATGAATCACAACAACTGTTCCCATCAGAAGGAGCATCCATTTGTTGAATTTGGCACAGTTTTTCCCCAAAAATGTCACGGATCTGGAACCCCGACAAATGCTCTTTCAAAGTACGGAAAAGAAAGTTTTAAATATGCAGGGAATCATCATCATTTGATTTCAGGCGCCATTTCTACCATCCTTGTGCCATGCTTTGGGGGTGAAGTTCCATTCATAAGTGGCACTATACAACCAACTTATGGGGGTCAAAATCTACTGGTTACAGGTTAAGTTATATCCCAACTTATATCCCATCCTCTTTATGGTTGTATAAGCATGCTTTTAGTGGTCCATAGTCCATAGTGGTTACATCAACTCTTGCACCTGAACTGCGGTAGGTCCGCACACTCCAAGTGCGACTTTCTTCACCTCCACTGAGGTAGGTCCTCACAACGCTTCCTAAAGGCGGCGGCCTACGCCACCTGTGATGCAGCGATGTAACCGGCTGTGGCAACCGCAGAGTTGCCGCCCGGCTGTGGGATGTTTGCCGCTGACTCTGCGGCAAGCCCATCGCCCAACTTTTCTAGACCCCCTTTTTGGGCAAAACTTACTTATGGGACACTAAAATGACTAGAATTAGCAAATCCTTCCTGAAGATGGCGATGAAGAGAGAGAGAGAGAGAGAGAGAAAAAAAAAAAAACACAGATCCAGTACTAAGTCAGAGTTTGTCGGGGATCGATTCTTTAATGTTAACATGTCATGTCCCAGCTACCAGTTTGGGGATTATTCATGGCCTTCAGCTTCAGACGATTGTTTTCCTTAGTGACCCCCCTGATGTCCCAGTGGTTTTGGGCGAGGTTTGTCACAACGCCACCTGCAACGGTTGCAGCGAATGGCTGCTGTTGCTTTTCCTGCACAGATCGCGGCGGTGCTGAAGGTGGCATAGCCTCCCGCACAGCTGGTGTCAAGCAGGTGTGGGGCTGAGGGATAGGATGAGGATGAGGTAGTAATTATGATTGATTATGATTGATTGTGTAATTAATGCAGTAAATCCAATGCCACCAACTACCATGTTTTTTTGGTGCAATCCATCTATGGGAATATTGGGGATTATTTTCTATTGGGTTTACCACATTACTAGGTATTAACGAAGTAATTGCACCTGTAGCAAGAGGATCATTGGGAGGAGGATGACCATTTTTTTTCGGGCAAGTGCAGGTAAGATTGATGCGATGATGCAACGTTTTCAGCCCTGAAACAATTTTCCGCGATAATTCTCGGGATGTGTTCTTCATCCATGTTTCTTCAGAACAAGTACAGGCACATCCAGGTAGCCTCATGTTTAATCACAAATCCACCTCACATTCTTAAAGTGGATCAACCTGGTAGATCAAAACAGATCAACATCGATCAACCTAGATGAACAATTTTAATTTTGTGGTGTACCCTCTGGTGAACTAACATAGCTATTGAAAATGACCATAGAAATAGTGGATTTTCCCATGAAAAATGGTGATTTTCCATAGTTATGTTAGTTTACCGGAGGGTACTTCTGTTTATTGGTGTTTTATCCAACATGTTCTACTTCCGGGTGGCTCCTCTCTTGGAGAACCTTGGTGTTTTCAGCGCCTCAGGGCGTCCACGTTTGCCTCCGACCACCATCGATGGGGGCCTTCTTTGGGGCTTGCGACTTGGCTCCCGTGGGGGGGTCATCAACAACCATCGTGGATCATGGCATATCTATGTCTAAATCAGTGGAAAGGGGGCTTTTGCTATTTTGAAACACCTGGATGTTTCATGATGTTTCAACATGCCCCAAAAGTGGGTCCTGGAAGCTGAGGGGGGGGGTGTATATCGTCAATCTTTGGGGCATGGGAGAAGGACATCACATTAGATTCTGCTAAGCAATTCAACGGCTGTGTTTGGTATCCTAGGCTGCTAATGGCTTGTGAATCATTTGTTTTGCCCGAAATTTGAACTCCGAAATGGGATTTATGATGTGTTCAAAGTGACAGGTTGGACTCGCCAACATTTGTCCACTAGGCATGTTGGCAGACCATTGCAGATCTCTTGATGTCCAATAACTGGTGGGACCATCCCGGTACCATGGTCCCTTCCAGGTGCACGAGCACTGAGCCAGTGCCCATTTGGGTCCGTGACGACTGCAGCTTGGTTGCAGCCGGGTGTGCCCAGCAGTGCTGGTAGCACCAAGTGGTGGTAAAACAATGCTGGTACCTTTTGGGATAGGTCACCAAGTTGATTTTACCTTGTGTTTTTTGGGAGGTGGCTACATCTCTGACAGGTAACTCAGGTAACTGGAAACTCACGGTCAATGCGTCAAGGGCCGTTAGAGATTAAGTTGCTGCTGAATTCAATTGTGGCCTGACGCGGTTCCTTATATGCATTGAAGAACGTGGAAACATGAAACAATAGGTTCCTCTATACACATTGCTGGGGGATAATTATGTTTCAATATAATATACATCATGTTTAAGGGCCAGCAAGTGGGCTGGAATTTTGATGTTGAGGTGTCCTTGGGGTGAGATCAAAGAAGTTGCAATTAAATTACCGGCAGTCTTCATGTGCCGAAAGTCAAACACCTTCAAAGGTGCCGAATGTTCCCTCCCCGAATCTCGAAGACCCCCCTGAATGAACATTGGTTTGGTATTAGATCTATTCAAGTTGGGTGCCCGTTGAGCGAAGTTTATTGAATTTGAGTGAAATTGATAGATCCAAGATGATCTAAGACTAAATATTAGAGGATTACTCATAGCTACCCATCATTATAGGGATGGGATGACTTCACTCTTCATCTCCCAACTCCATGGTGCGCCAGTCAGGTGTTGGGTTTTTTCCCTTGACGCCTTTGACTTCTAGCTGCTCCCAGCCATCGCAGCACGGAATGCCCCGGGCGATGGGAAGCTACACGCAGGTGTGATGGTTAGGGCCCTGAGAGCTGTGAAACTTGGAAAAATTGTGTGAATGGTGGTGAAAAACCAAAGCTAAATGAGGCAAATGGTGGAAAATCTTGCTATCGCAAGTGGTAGCTATTGTAGAGAAAGTTGCTAACAAATCCATATCATGTGCAGTACATACATGCGACGTTCAAGCCCAAGAATGGGATGGGAAGATGCTTTTACTGTTGGAAACGGCGAGGTTTTAAGTGCGGCACAGTAAAATCACAAAAGCAGTGAAAATGATATTGGCCACTGCTGCTGCAGATTGGCTCCCGTTCCTTTTTGTCCTGATTCTCACTCATTTGTGCATTGCATGTTTGCAGTGTCTCAATCAGCATCTCCTCAAAATCCATTTGCAGCATTTGACCAGTCCAAACGCATCCCGAACCTTCTCCTTTTTCAGACAAGGAAAGTGCACTTCAGCAGAACTCCCCCACGGAAGATCATGCTTTGTGTTGGGCATCTGATTTTGGCGCACGAGAACCGTAAGTTCCACAGAACCCACCGGACCGTCCAGCAAGCGCAAGTGGCGCTTCTAGAGCTCTTGAGCGATCACAGGTGTTGTTGATGCTACACTGCCACAGGCTACGCTTGGGATGGGTGATGATCTGGTATATAGAAAGGTACTCGTATGGATTTTTGCCTAGGGGTTGGTTGAGTGGAACTTTTCTCGTGCTCTAAGTGGTTGTGTCATTTTTGTGTCATGCTTCCGCATGGAATGTATGAATGGGAGAGCTTACCCTTTGTTTTTCATGGTTTAAACACCATAGATTTCCTAGTTGCAACATATTGAATATTTTGTTTGAATCAGCCAGTCATTGATTCTCCGCAACTGCAGGCCTTCACGGCCGTCATACACACCACGCCTGAAACTGGACAGCACCAGACCCAGCTCGGCGGCACTACCTCGATGTGGCCAGATCTGTGTCAAAATGTGGCTGGGCCAGAGAGTGAAGTCTGGAATGGCTATGTCAAAACCCTGCCACCCAAACGGTGCCCCAAAAAATGCGGTTAATGGATGTTAAGAAACCCCCAAATATGGCAGTAATAGGTTTTGACCCATCCCCAGATGGATGACTCAAAAGACATCAAGCAAAAAGATAGGCAGCTACCGGCAGCTGCCATATGGCGGGACTTTGATATTTTGGGAGTCCCTGCTATGGCCGCAAAATCTTGGGAATCCCTATGCATCCCTATGCGCTTCACACTGTTGCTGATTCGCCTGCTATCCAGGAGCCCCATTCCCCCCTTCAGGTTGGACAGGATGGAGCTGACCACCACCACCTGATGGGAAGCTGCACGCCTCTTCTCTCCTGGGCGCCCCGCTGATTGCTGACTGCTGCTGACCTGGAGATTTGAACGGAGCTTTCCAAAGGTCGGGATGGAAATGGGGGCTTGTTGTTGTGAGAAAGATGTTGATGACTTTTGTTAAGACCCATTTTTCGTCATATGGTTTTCTATGGTCTTCTGTATCGTTTGTTTGAAAAGCTGAGTTCCTGCCATTTCTCCGGTTTTGGAGCCAGGCCAAAGCCATCTCCAGCTGTCCTCGCACCATGCCCTGCTTGCGGATCTCGCGACTGCGGCTCCTGCCATTTCGCAAGGATCGTGTGGATCCAGGATGTGGAGTCGCCAATGCTGACTCCAGCCTGACTGACTGATGTGGCCACCTGAGTGCTGTTTGGGGCCCCAAGCCCGCTGCCAGCAGCCATCGTGGCCGCAATGTTATCAATCTTGGCGGCCTCGACGGATGGGTGCAGTGTGCAGTTGTAAGGTGTGGAGGAAGCTTGGAAGCCTGACAATCGCACAGCATGGTGGGAGGATCGTGCTCAATGTCACATGACATGTGCAGAGACTGCTGGATTGGAGTGGTTGAGAATTTGGTGAACGTGCTGGTAGGCGGGATTGGGATCTCGAAGGAATGGATGTGTTGTCACAACCATTTGCTGTTCTAACTGGTCAAGGTGCTGGATGCTGTTTTCAGCTGCGGCTGGGATTCTGAGTGGTTGCAAGATGTTGCTATCGTCATTTCAAGTCTATCCCATCTATCCCCTGGTCATGTCCTGGTCGTATGGGTTTGTTTGAGAGTGGGCTGACACATTAGTTTGGTGTATCCATTGTCACTATTTTCAGAGTAATCGATATCAATTGAGTGATAAAGAGAGCCCCTAAGATCATGACGACCTCCTTGGAAGTCCTGATGCTGGCACCAAGTTGTTTCACCCAACTGTGATACATGTGTAACAGATGTAGTCAGCGTATAAAGGGTCTATACCTACATAGGTGTGCATCCCAGTCAATGTCTCAATAGCACTGGTCTGAATGGCAGCATTGAGTGTTTGGAGGGAGCCATTTGAAGCTATGGTGATTCCCCATTATGGAGCCAAGGGGCTTGAATTGAGTTTCCCAAACACGTGATAGCCTGATGACGCCTGTAATCCAGCCATGGTTAGAAATCGACCATCTGGGACCCCAGCAGTGCCAAAGCCCACAGGAAGATCCTGGTGACACTTCCGATGGTTTGTGCAGCATGCCTTCAGATTTTGCAAAAGCCTACATTCGGAAGCCACGCCAGGTGGGGCTTTGAACGACTTGGGGAAAGGTCTTCTGGTATGCGGTATGCATCTGCTTTGGCCTTTGTGTAGTGTATGTGTGATGCATGAGGATGGATATGCTTAAGATGAATGACAGGTGGCTATGATGCAGAACAAGCGGGTAAAAAAACAACATGGCTATCATTTGCATTAATGATGCATTGGCATGGGTATGTTCGAAACATGGATCTCCATCAACAAAAATTGGGAGATTAGCCAATAAGCGGCGGCAATGCAAGCAGAAGCTTGAGGGATGCAGGGTCAAGAGTCAGCAACATCAAGCAATGTTACCCGGTTGTCATGCATCTTGGAGTAGCTGATGATGCCTTGGCTGCAGCCAAAGCGGCAAATGACCACCTCCAATTCAAGTCTTGAACTATTTTCTGCGAAGAGGGAAATCATCTAGCAGTGAAACTTAAGATGTTTAGTTTAACTCACAACTGAGGATCTCCAAAATCAAATGATGTTCCTATCACAACGCAGTAAACTTATGTGGACCATGTTTGAATACAGTATATAATAGTAAAGTATATATTGTACATACCATGGTATACCTTCAAATGGCGCCCCTTCACCAAGATATTAACAAGTTTATCATCACTTGTTCCATCAAAACAGCTATATTTTGGAGCGTACCACGTCTTCGGACAGACCAAACAAATATTGCTGTTTACGTATCTCAATTATATCCTGATTTTACATCCCAATTGTATCCCAAGTGTAACCCTATCTTCAATATTGCCATGTTAGGAGTACCATAAACATCATCATCTTCCCTACAACTTGGTCAGGTTTTAAGACCAGCTCTACCGGTGACTTGAGCTGAGAGCTGGCTGCTGGAAGTTAGAGCCGTGGTAGTCTCTTGGAACGGATGTGGTCAAAAGTTAGAGATTCCAAAAATGGGTAGATATGACAGATGAATATCCATCAAATATGTGGCCCCACGATGTGTTTCTGACTACACTTAGTTGATTTTGTATGTTCAGGTTTCAGAGATGAATCAGCTTTTCAGATGCTTGTGAACCATCTCCCAGGTATTCGGAAGTGTTTAACAGTTCCACGGGTGGCCAGAAAGATAATATCAGAAGACTAAGAACAGACCATGACTTGACATGCTGCACAAGTCTCATGCATGAAGCACGATATCTGTAGACTCTCTTCATTGTTGGTTAGCTTGAACAGTAAGCGTTTCCTGCTTGATAGGCGTCTCACCCACCTCAGGTTCTTCGCATTGGCTTCATCCAGAAGACTGGCTTGTTGGTTCGCCACTCGCCACTCAACTTCCTGGCATGCGATGGCGGGGTGATGCAACTGCAAGAGTTGAGATGAGCTTTATGCGACCTGGTGAAAGTGGTTGGGGATGGAGGGAAGCTATTCCAACCCAACCGGAGCGAAACAAATAGACATATGATACCAAGAAACTTGACAAATTATCGTGGCCGGTTTCACCACCAAAAACTCCTTCAACAATATCCCCTACCCTCTAGACCTCAAAGATCGGCACATGTTGTTCAAGGCTATTCTAGTCCACAACTATATCCAGCTCAGCTACCAGCACTGCAGCTGGTTGCTGAGGGATTTCGATGCCCAAATCAGCTCCTGGTATGGTGCTGCCGAAGTTGCACTGCCACCGCCTGTGTGTTACTGGCGACTGGGCGAGCAGCTGATGGACAAGGGCCACGGGGGCTCAGAAATGGGATGATTGTGGATGATTTACTTATCTATGTCATCCTATTTTAGATCATGTCCTATCAGTTTAAAGTTCAAATGGGGGGATATTCGGTTTTTCGGGAGTGTTTGCCATAGTAGTATGCAACTATAGAGTCTTTACCTGCAAATTGTCCTAGTTTGAGGTGCAACTTGAAATACGTGTGGGTCCATGTGAATATTCAGCGGTGTGCACAACCAAAATCATATGTAAAACTAATTCCAACATGTTCCAACAAGATCAGATCATCTCAATATTTTGAAATCCGAGAAATTGTTCGGCGAGAAATTGCAATGGAACTCCCTATGCTCACTGTGAGAGAAAAGCAGGTTTCCTCCACACTTTACGCGAGACAATTCAGTGTCAGTGATGCACTCCCCTCGCTGCCAAGGTTTCGCGTGAAGAGTGCAGTTCCCTTCGTCGTTGCCCGGAGATCATTAGCCATTTGCTGGCGGTGCCAATGTAAGAAGCGGATGGCGGTTTCTGCCACCTCCCTAAAGATGAAGCGCCAAGAATGTTCCTTGGAAGCCTTGGCACATTGAAATTTCTGAGGTTTGAAGAGAGTGTGGACTAGAGTCTAGAGTGGCTAGAGGGCGAATGATGTGTGGATTGGGGGTTTGAGCGGTTGATGATCCAATGCAAAGGACTTTCTGAGATGCCAGACAGCAACAATGCTTGAATTTGGGGTGTTGATCAATTTTGAAGATGAACAGCCAGGAATGAACTCCAGAGAATATCATCCATCATCATCCATCATCACCCACCATCACCCACCATATGTGATGGACTATGATGGACTTGCCCTTGGAAGCAGCCTGCAGGTAGCCGTTGGTTTCATTACGCCTATGCGCTGTCCCTGTAACTTCAGCCAGCTCTAGTTGGGTTGGACAGTGGAGGTGCGACGGGTAGCGGACATGGGTGGTTCAACTCCCCCAAAGGTCAACGAAGCCCCACATAGCTTGCAAAAAATTCTACTAGAAGACCGGAAATCATGTTCCAAACAACATGTTTGAGACTTGCTGATTTAGGGCCCATCTTGTTTTTTTCTCGCGAATTTGGTTCATGATTTCTTTGCCAAAGCAGATCCCACTTGGTGGACCAAGGCACATAGGTCCCAATCAGGATTAGGCCTTCCATGATGTAGTGGCTGAAAGAACATGAAGTTTGGAATGTTTGATCAATTGCCCCGGTTGGTTCATTCTACTATTTGATGGCTTCATAATGCTTACATTTTTTTTGGACCCTAAATTCTTCATCAAATATTGGTTCATTACACTTCAACTTACACAAAATTGAGTTTGGAACTTACCACTTGCAGTACTAGTGCATCAAGTATTGGTTCATTTTATTCATGTTCCATCATGTTTCCATCGTTTTCCCATTCGTGTTGGCTATAATCGCCCCACTTCTGTTGCCAGGATATCGGCCCCCGGATGGACTTCCAGTGCACCGTGCTGCCGGGGCGCCGGCTTCCGTGCCACGAAACCGGCGCCCCATCCCTCGGTTGAACCCGCAAGTGGCTTGGTACGTGCCAGTGCCATTGGTTGGAGCAACCAACCATGAAACATGGTGATTTAATGGGAGATTCATGGAGATAGAAGGGGGTATCATTGGATATATGATCGGGATATATTGTGCCATGGTTGCGATGGTCAAAATTTGGGTGATTTGCTGATAGTCATCAAGCCATTCATAGGAATTGATTTACTTATTATCGTATCGCTTCGTAAGGATTCCGACGATGGGATGGATGCCCGTAACACATTTACCATCATTTGCAATCTCTTGACCAATTTGACCATGGCACACATGAGGGTGGCCTGGATTTATTGTTCCCAAGATTCGGATGGTGAAGTAGCAGAAACAGGGGTCTATTGTGTGCAGCTGTGCTTTCTGCAGCAACCAGTGGCTTTAAATACACTGTAGTTTTGTTTGTTTTCCCTGTGTCATGATGGATGCAATGCATACTGCAGACGTTTGTCACAAGACAAATGCAATACCCCCCATCGAATATGGATATCTTTATTCAAGTTACTTCTGATATGTTGGCAAGGATCGTGCCTTAGAGAAGATTGCCAATCCAGAGGAAACAAATCAAGTTACTCTTGAATACTGAATACCCTTGATATGTTTTGGATTGTTTTAGGTGAATCATGCTGTATCCCCGTGCTAGTTGCCAGCAATGCCGCCACTGTTAACTTGACCTCTGGTCTCAGGTCAGTGCTGCGAATGCTGAGGGTTCACCATGAAACTTGATATGCTTGGACGCCTTTCTAAGCGACAGGAGAGCGGGCCCAGGAAGCATTGATCGTTTTGATTTCAATATCCGTGAGGATCCATGAGGAGGGGGGAGCACACAACGAAACACAGTCGATTTTGAGAGGTATACTGGGAGGTATACGGTATACAGATTGCGGCAAGACCTCCGTTTCGAGAAAACTCAGCCACCATGTTCCCACCCCTTCGCAAGGCTCACAGTTTTATTTATCACATGCATCACGTAGAGGGCAGCTATTTGTGACTCACATTTTTTTGTTCGCAGGGGTTGGGGTAGAGTCTCTTGATCCATTTGCTGTAAATTTTAGATAATTGTCGTCCACAACTGTAGGTGTTTGAGACTCATTTATCGTCGAGTTTGAATACCGCTTACCTGCATTCATGTCATTTCATGTCCATATTTGTGAGTTTCTTGTGTCACAGTAGGAGATTTGGCTCCAGTGCTTTTGCAGTTGCACCCTTTGGAGAGGCGGGGACAGATTGGGGCTTCGCTGGTCGTTTGGAATGCCGGCAATGAACAGTGGCTGGGAAATCCCCGGGCTAAATGGAGGTTTACAGATGGGAAAGTCACCTATGAATTGGAGACTGTTCATTGCCATGTTTTGATTAGTAGAGGGTATCTTTTCTAGAGGTTTTCCAAGGTTGGGGCCATTCTAGCATCAAAACATGAGGACAGACCCAAGAAAATCTGGGCCTGTGAGTGCCTCACATGGTTTCACCATATGTCATATGAGTCATATGTTCTTTCTCTTCCATCCCTTGACAATCTTGACATGGGATGATGATCTCCCCTTGCATATCATTCCAGAGAGAGGGATGCCTATAGTCTGATCAGCCAGAGTCGGCGCTCGGCTTGAGGCAGGCTGATCCCACATGCAGCTGAGCCGTTGAATGATGAGCTGTAGTTGAGGCACTTGTGCCTTGGAATTGGTCAGATTTCTCGTGTTGAAAGCCCGGGCACAACATGAAATTCAGGATTTCGAAGCAGAAATTTGCTGGTCAGAAGCCCAACAGATAATCAGATACCAGTTCAAGTAATATGACAATCTCCCTGGAACACGAAAGTGCAGCATCCATTTTGGTGGGATGGGGATTCCAATTTCCTGCCATATTATTCTAATGCCCAGGCTTGTGAAGTGGTGGTTCCTGTTGCTTATGGGTTTGGGTCAAAGTTGAGATCATTGAGACCCACAACATTCTGTTGCGTTGACTACTGAGCATTTGTCCATTGTGGTATTACTTTAAAGTCTTTAAACTTTAAAGTCACCGTGGTTATTTTTTGGCAAGAGTTATCCCGATTTGGGGAGATCCAAAATTATGCCCAGCCATTCATGTTTTTCATTGAAATCCAGATCTCTGGTCAGCTGAAGTCACCAAGGACTAGGGTCACTACCGAGCCAGTGCTACTGCACCGACAAGTGGTGGGGAAGCCACCTGCCGCTGTGGCCGCAGTCATAGGGTCACAGTTGAAGATCTGCTGGGCCATTGTCATGAGCACCGGCATGGCAAGACCCAAGTCTTGAAGCCATCAGTAGCAGGTAATTTTGCTGCGATGTCACTGCCAATATTGGAAGTTGCAGTCGGATCAGTGCACTCCATAATCAAAGAGTCCTTGAGATGTCCTTGCTGCACAAACGCGGCAATCTTCATGGTGAGGAAATCGGCACTGGCACCCTCAGCCAATGGCAGCTTCCCAATCTGAAAGTTGGAAGGTTACCAGGATTCTTGAAATGGACAGGAATTGCACTGAGGCTTACTCATCATGAGCAACTTAGGGTCAGGCTTTATTCAAGCTTCAACCAAGTCTCAAGCAGGGTCTTCCCCTTGGAAGCCCCCAGCGCAGCTTTCAAGTGATAGCCAGGGCTGGCACAGTGGACCTAGAGTGTATGGCGGAGACCAGTGATGAAGCTGTGCTGTGGCCGTTTTGGATTTGGTGAGTTCAGATGTGGCCTCCTGCTCAATCTAAACATGTTCGGAGTACAGCTTGCAAAGGCCTTGGGAAATTAAAGACAGGGTGCAAAGTGTCATCAACAGAGTGTCGCTTAGCCTCCAAGACATCACTTGCAACCATCCAACGATACTGCGCATGCCTCATCAGCAGTTCCAGAAAGATCCAGAGAGTGCAGCGCGGTTTGGCAGCTCACCCCCACTGCAGATCTAAAGATTTCATTCAAAACTGGAGAAGATTGGATTGAGTGACTGTGGCCTCACTGATGCCTTCAGGCATCAACTTGCCGCACCCTTTCAGGTGGAAGTCAATGGAGGCCCTCACTTCGCCTGTTTCCGAGCTTGAAATTTGATGAAACCATAGTGGTGTACGTAAGAATCCGCTTGCTCCCTGCTGTGTGCTACAAGGTTGTCACTTTGACCCCAAAGTTTTAACCTGTTCCCGCCTGGCTTCCCACCTGACCGTGATGCATCGATTCCTGCAGTCCGTGCATCTGAGATGTTCAAAATAGGATCCGGCTGGCTGCCCTTGTAACATGGCACCTGGCAGATGGCAAGTTTGGGCTGTCGACAGGCTCCAACCTTTCTGCGGGCGGATGACGTTTTAGCTAATCTCTTCCAGTGCCAGGGTTAAAATCTCGGTATGGCTGAGACCGGGTGCTCCTATTGTTGTGGCAAATGAGACCAGATGCTTGGCTTCAAATAAATGGGGAGTTGGGTTGGATGGTTGGGGGAGGAGGTGGAAACGTGCTGGGATTTTGCGGACAGGAAAGAAACAGAGTCCCTCTTCAAAATGTATAGATGTCGTCGTGTTTAAGTTTTGTTCCAATGTTGGCACATTTCGACTTGAGTTGGTTTTGACCAGTGTTGTTCTGTGGGTTTGTTCTCAGGGATCTGGGGTACCAATCGGCATAAAATGTACCGGAATCATAGGGGCCCGTTTGACCACATGTACAGCTGCACATGTCAGTAGATTCATAGATCTTGGATACATTTTATGTTGCAACTCTTTGCCAATCATATCTAAACATTGTGTTGCTTCATTCCACTTTGCTGAAGCGGACTTTGGTCAACTAATGAATCAGTTTTTGGAACAACATATGCAGGATACCATCAAATTCCAAGATTTTGGGGCTCCCTCGTACAAATCCAATTCAGAACCTGGACGGACACTCCACTGCGGTGCAACGACTACCAAGGACCCAGAGCCTTCTCGCTTCGACGGCCGCAAAGATTGAATGGGTTCCGTCCTCGCAGGGCTTTCTGCTTGAAAGTCAAGCCGGGAAAGTTGCACCAGGTCCGCCAAGAGAGACCTTGTTATAGGTGCTGGACATGTTCTTACTGAATGGCTCTGCATGGCCAAGAAATGATAAACTCTTGAACCGATCTGTTGAATTTGCACCTCTTTAAGCTGCAGTGGCTTTCATGTAAAGATAGAAGCACCAAGTCGCAGAGGATTTGGTAGAAAAAATGGCACTGAAGAAGCTTCAGTGAGGAGGATGATCAGTTGCCTCTTGCCGGGCAAGCAGTGGAATTTGCAAAGATGGGCTAAAGGTTGTCGAAAAACACGTTGGAAGACCCAACTTCCCAAGCTCCATGTTGCTGCGAATATTTATGCATATTTTGGTCTGTGGGATTGTGGTCAGCCAGTTTGCAACAAAGGAGCGAAGAGTTTTGGGTGCCATGGCAGCTGTCAAGTTCATAGCGTTAGGTCAACCAAAAGGCCTGCACATTGCAGATTGCCATCATCCCCAAGGCTGCAACCGAAGTGCCTGAAGGCCGCACGGTTTTCCCAAATGCGGTGACCAGGTGAAGGGGATTAAAAGAGCCATGGGTCACAACCGTCACAGCCCCTTGCCCCAGCTCTCAACAAAGGGCACCAGGATTTTGACCTAACAGTCCATCACGGTGGTATTTTTGCCTTCAGTCCTATTCACACCAGCAGCAGCTTGGCTGTCATGGCTTTCACCTCATCCACTTCCGGCATGAGGTGGTGCCGTGTCCGTTGAAACGTCGCTGTGCTGCAAAGTTGAACTGGCCTCAAGTTAGGCACACCTGGCTTTCTCAGATTCGCCAACCATTTTCGCAGATTTCATTGTGCCTGAATTGCCCATGCAAGCAGGTTGCGGTGGCAGCCACCGTGTCCACCAGCATCGCCGGTTGTTTGGCATGGGTTTCCCCCAAGTTGCCATTAAGAAGGAAGGTTGGCTTGGCCACGAAGCCACGATGGTCCCGCAAAAGGTCGGGCAAGGGCCTTGCAATGTCTCCCGCAAAGGCCATGTCAGCCTGCAAGTTGCAGGTGCTAAGTTGCAGGTCATCGACTTGACCCTACCAGGCCATCAAAACTGTTGACCCGGGGCTGCCAGTTGAAGCATGAGTTGAGGCAACCATGTTAGCCATGAACTTTCATGGGCTAATCATTGGACATGTTTGCCCCTTGTGACGTTTAAGGCTAGTCCCGTTGATCAGCGTTTAGTCATTTTCCCAGGCATTTGCATGGTGAACCCGCCCAGCTGTTTGCAGCAAGTTTCATGCCAAGTGTTGAGCTGAACCATTCGGCAGTCGCCCATCCGCATCGACCTAGTTCGCTGCACCTGAGCTGAATTCGTCGGTGAGCCCAAGTTCTGCCATGCCACTACGGTAGCTGGGATGTTGACAGCATCCTCTATTCCTTGATGTCTTGAGTTTGAACCTTCATCCGAGACATAACGAAAAACAATTTGACCTCTTAACCACCTGCAGATGGTGGGCAGCAGGCAGCCTAACATTTCACCTGTATGAGGTCCTGATGGCAGACCTGCACAGCAGGCATTTGGCACCACCAACTGACCTGGTGCCCCCATTGTGCCTGCCATTGTGAGAAAGCCATGACTTGGCACGGCTGTGCCACACAGGCAGCATCACGTGAGGAGCAAACCCAGTTGCCGTGCTGCGAACTGACCAAGTTTTTCTTGCGCAGAAGCCGTTCCCTGTCCCAACACTTGCTTGCGACAAAAGTGAATTTCCGGATTTTGATGACCAACAAAGTGTTTGTGAGGACAGCCATGGCTTGGTTCCAGAAAAGGGAGGTCTTCTCGTTACCATTGGGAGTTGCCGTCACATGCAGTGCCCATAGGTTGTCACAGACTACTGGCTTTTCCATTGAACAAATGCCAAAAGTACAGTTCAAGAAGAAATTCAGGAAGCACGTTGTCACGAGATGTCGAGTCAGCCGGACATCCTTTTAAGGCTGCATCACACACGTTTTTGATTCTAAAGTTTTGGTGTGATGACTTGCAGCGTCGCTGATGTTGAAGGCCAGCCGCAAGTGCTGCCAGTGCCACTTGTAAAGATGTCAGAGGCCAGGCCTTCTTGTGTCATGATGATGGCCTTCATATTTTGATCATGAATCGTGACCTTGTTTTTCAGAGGGGAAAGGCTTTCCCAGTAAGTGCTGGCCATGGTAGCCATGGCGCTAAGGTGGTGTGTGTGAGCACCCTCCTGGCCCAACAGCACAAGAGATTATGTATGTTTGGAGGGGGTCCCATACAATGGTTCCAAATATCTGCAGGCAACAGACATAGGCTTAACTCCTTGAGAAGGCGACTAAGAGTAGGGCTTTAGAGTCTTTGGAAAGTCTCGCTTTGACCAGCAAAAGTTTGAGATTCACGCTTGGTTTCTATAGATCCTGCTTGGCCAGCAGTGGTTTTAAGCTATTTCCTCCTGCACCAAGCTTGACCAAGCAATCTCAGGAGGAACCACCCTGGGTGGTGATACCATGGTAGTCAGAAGTCACGCACGCAGCTGCCTTTGCTTGAGCTCTGTTGTGTTTCACACCTCATGTGTCCCCAAGCTGATTCCTGAGACAAGTGGACTGACTGGACTACCACGTGATGTGTTTGAAGATGCATGTACCTGGAAAAGGAGCTGCCCAACCAGCCCAGTGGTTCCAAAGAAATGCTGTGTTGGGGAGGTTGTATCATGTAAAGCAGCCTGGGATGATTCTTGGGATGATCCAATCCATTGCATCTCACCTTTTGACTTGCCAAGCTTAAAGGACCATGGCCCAAACGGCAATGCCGGCCCTGCCCACTGTGCCGAAAGTTGCCACAGATGTGCCAGTTGCCAGCAAGACCCTCCTGACTTTGAGGGCATCAGTTTGTTCATCGCCGCTCTGGCAGAGCTTTGTTCACTTGCACATCCCCCAGATGCCGAAAAGCCACAGGTGAAATCCAAACCAAGGCCATCGCGTCCACCGTTGAAGATTAAACGCCTGGCAGAGTTCCAACTTCAGAGAATTCAGAAATCGGAAAATTCAGACTTGCAGGAGGTGCTGCGGTGGTGATACCCCAAGATGAGAAACTGCCATAGCTCCAGTGGGTCCCATGCTGGTGTTGCCGCCTTTGATGTGCTTGGAACCCGCATTTCCATCCCACCTTCCTGCCTTGCAAGCTGCTTTGAAGTACCAACCAGCCATTTTTGAGGCCAAAAGTATGTCCCAATCACCTGTCAGTAGAGGATCCCACAGTACCAACCCCAAATGCCACCAAGACCTGAAGGAAATCCTTTGGGAGGTCGGTGTAGAGAATCAAAGTTCAAAAGCCAGTACTTCCAGCCAAGCCAGTCCTGTGGCTTCATCGCAGCCAAGCGAAGCTCGATCGAAGTTTCCGATGTAACCAGGATTTGGCCCACTTTCGCTTCGCCGACCAACTTGCTGGTCCATAAAAATGTCGCCCCCTGCCGGGTGGTTCACACATTTCTCAGTGCCACCGTCCACTGCTTGGCCGGGAGTGGGAAAGTTTGGCCCAGTGGCCAGGAAATGCCAAGAAGCAACATTGAATCCCAATGATCTATTCTTAAAAGTCATGTGCCAAGCCAGGACCAAAGTAGCTGAAGTTGTTTCCTTCCAAAGGGGCAGCTTGCTGAACGATGTGGCATAAATGGCAGAGCGGATTGCTGCTTCGGGCCTGCACGATGTTGTTTGGAGGCTTTTTTCAGCAAGTTGCTGAAGTTGTTTTGTATGCGTCAGTTTGGCCACATGAACAACGTGAACAGTATTTGCAAGGCAAGCCAAGACGTTATGCCGTGTCTACAAATCTTCAAACGTGGTTCCTGCAACGATACACCTTGAGACCGAAAAGTCCAAGAATTGTGGAGCAAATGAGGTGGCAAAGAGCAGCACGATCTAAGAACATGCTAAATGTATGTTGCTCCACTCCGTGAATTTTCTCGGCTGGAACTGGTTGGATTTTCTTCTGATTGTGCATGTTCATGGTGTAGTCCTAGGGGATTTGCCTTGACCTCCATGGTTCACAACTTGCATACGTTGCGTGTTGCAACTGCATTTCGGCGCCTCGCAAGTGTTATCAGAGCAATGGGGCCCTGAAAAATGGGAACGTAGTGGTGACAGGACGTTTTCTTGCCACTGAGATTGAAGAGCCCAGGCTAGTCAAGATTCATGCCAAATGGGTGTTTGAATTGAACAGGCAAGTGAGAAAAGCAATGTTGGTCAGCTGAGCTGTCATCCCGGCGCTCCATGTGTATGCAGCCCTTGAAGGAGGGAATGAGAGCAAGGCCAGCAAGGCAGTTGTGACCCAGCAACCGTAGCAGACATGGGACTGGTGGAACTTACCCATTTTTCTGGAGTTTGGATCCATGACCCTTCAGCCTCCAGGGAGGCAAGGGCAAACTGCCCCAGTGGCCAAAGATCTGAAAGTCACTGGGAACGTGTGTGATGCGGTGAAACCTGTGGCAGTGAGTCCTGTCGCGAAGCTTTCTTGCGGTGCTGCCAGGGCGGAGGTCATGTTGTCCACCACAAGTTCGATGAATCATCTAGTTTTTCCCAAGAAAAGCATAAACCATAAAGCTACCAGAACCCCCTTGTAAATTGTAAACCCAACATTTGCTTGAAGAGGATCAAGAGTTGCAATAGGAAGAAGTTGAGATGCCCGAAATGGACCCTGTTGAGACCAAGAAGCTGAGTAAAACTGCCCAAAACTGGTGACTTCTTTGGGGCAATGTTGGCCCCAAGTTCTAAAAGGTGGCATCATCAACCGGACCACTGTGGATGTAAAGCATGATTTGCTTTGCAACCCCGCCTTTCAGCACAAGAGTGCCAAGGATAAAGTGCAACATATTGAAATACATATGGCTCCATCCTTTGAACAGCTGATCGACCTGGGGCTCATGGTCCCTTTTTTTCAGCGGCGTAACTCGTCCATTTCTTTGCAGCTTCAAGGGCCTGAGCCTACACAGCAGTTGCCACCTGGCGCGAAACCGTCAACGCTGATGATGTGTTTGAAACCACGTCCCGCCACATCCCCAATTTTTCCAAGGTGCAGACAACATTCCACCAGGTGATTCCATATGCCGGGGTCTGCATCCTCAATCCGGGTCGGGGAACCGCTTTGAATGGTGAAAAGCTGAACTTGAAGCCCCTTTCGCATCAACAAAGGCGAATGTGTTGTTGCAAGGTGGGAAAGCTGCGGTATCAATACCAGAGATCACCTGGCAAAAGCTATTCCTTGTGGAGGCTGAACTGGTCATATGCTGTTCCATGTCGCAACTGCTTTGAAAGCAAGCCTGCGCGAAAAATCTTTCAAAAGAGACGGTAAAAATCCAATCTCTTCCCCAAACTCCTCAAGCCCCAAGCCCTGTGCCCCATGCTTTGAGGTTTGCTAGTGATACTTCCCTGTGTGGATAGAAGACCGTCGGAGTGCACTGGATCATTTGCTCCCTGCCTGTCACAAACGCTTGTAAGGCAAACTTGCCGGAGCAAAGCATGTATGACTCGTATGACTCTATTTTTCTTGAACTTATCAATGTGGAAATCAAATGTTCATAGGAATCATGGTGTCTCTTGAGCCAGAGTTGCTTCAGTTGACCTGGACCTGCGGCCATGCATGAAACTTTTGCAGGTCCTGGTAGCTGCTGTCTAAGGATCGCAGTGACACCTAGGCTGGAAAACCCAAAGATCATTTTAGAATCCTTTGGAGATTGGCGTGCAGGTGGGTTTGGGGCTTCACCTTTAGGGCTGTAGTTGCTGCCGGCTTAGTTGCGACAGCAAATTCTTGCAGATGTCCAGACATGAATGCCACACAGGCTCCGGAGAATTGTCCCTGTTTGAGACCCTCATGAAAGCTGTTCCCAGCACTTCCCAACCGATCCTTTGTGGCCAAGCACTGAGATTCCACGATGCGTCGTGTTTCTATGCAAACCTCTGCGCAAGGCGTTGAGACACAACGATTGGCATTTCCAGTGGCTAGAGACAGTCAAATTGCGCATGGTTCCAAAGCGGCACTTTGCAACTTTAGATTCTGGTGTTTGGGAAATCAGATGAAGCATGATGCATAATTGGAATGCTGAGGAAGAGAGACCCAAAATGTAGGTCGTGATGTGCGCTTGAGCCCTGTAGGTGCTCGATAGGGGCCATAGCACCCACCCTTCTGTAGTCCCACTTGAAAAACGATGCAGCATCCTGACAACCTTGCGAAGATGAAATTACTTGTTCTGGAATTGTTTGGCCACGCTCAATGAAGTTTGAACATGGCATCGCCTTCAATGTTTTGAGATATTTTTAGACTGAGGAAGCTGCCCCATGCAGAACAAGGGGCAGGTATCCATTATGCTGTTGACAGGGCCAAGACTTCACAATGTTTTCCCAAAACACTTGCCCTGGCAGTTGAATTTTGAAGCCTGGAAGAACCCTTGATTGACCTTCAGAAAGGTCTTTGAGCAAACAACCTTGTGGCAGCACATGCCTTGTTGCAAAAATATCTAATTTGATGCCCTGTCCAGAGCACATACGAGGTGATTTACACAATGAACCTTTGATATTGCAACAGCTTCAACCTTTTTCTGAAGATTCCAACTGTTTTCCCACAATGCGTGCAGTCACCACGTCCCGCACCTTAACCCCGGCTAAAATCCAAGTCACCTGGAATGGTTGCCGAATGACTGTGAAATTCAGATGATTTCCCCTGAGAGCCCCCTGAAGTTCATGGTTTCATGTCCGCGAGCACCGGGAGCATTTCATCATGGGCTTGGAGGAATGCAGGGGTAACTTGGATTCGTTTGGATGCCTTGGGGCTGGGTTTGGCCCTGTTGATGCCCTGTTGTTAGATGTGCTGTTCCCAATAAAACGACCAGGTGATGCAGTATTATACCTGCGTGGGTGTGTAAAATTTGCGCAGTAAGTACTCACAAAGAAACATGTGATTGTATTTCTCATTTGTGTGCACAGAATGATTCAAAGCCCATGCTTTCCTTTTCTATATGGTGTTTGATGTGCCCAAGGATTTGTGTTTCCTGGCAGTTGGCCGGTGCGATTCGTTGCATTCACGACTTTCTGGGCATTGCCCGGCGATGGGACAAATCACAGGCCACGTTAGCTACTGGGTTTGGATGGATGGGGGTGATTGGGGGTGTCCTTTTGCTACCTCGGTAATGGGATACTACACTGTCATCCTGTTTGTCCCGGTTTGCTTTTGACATGTTTTTACAGGAGGATTAGATAACTATCTCCAAGTAGCACACTAAAACCGCAATAAAATCCTGTTTCAACATGTGTTTATCTTGGTTTTTCAAGGCCATCACCAGCCATCCTGACCGGCCATCCATCTCTGACATTCCTTGACAGGTAGACGATGACCTTCCCTGCCTGCATGCTCCGCTAGAGCCGAACATGGCCGTGACCCGTCGGGGGCAGTTGGCCTTGCCACAGAGCTGGCGGCCGCGGCAGCCGGTTGGTGCTAAAAGGAACTTGCAGATGGCGGATGGCAGCAGGCAGGGGATGTGGGCTGCAGACAGCCCAAAGACGTCCAAGCACATAAGCATCATGTCCAAGCTTAGATAGTTCGACCATGTGCATTCAGTGTTTTTTGTTGAATGGTAACAACGTTTGCGAAAGGAAAGGGGTTGTCCTTGAAAAACATCATGTCAAAGGAGGATGGTCACATTTTTGCTTGGAAGTTTTCCGCGGGCATAGGATATGCTTGACCTGAGCTGAAACTCATGGGTGAGAGTTACCAATGACTGTTTGTATGGGACAAGACTCATCAAACAACTGGAGGGCAAGTATTCTATGTTTCAAGCCATATCATATGTGTTCAGATATTGCTCATGATATAAGCTACAAGTTCATACAAGTTCCATATCACACTCTTTGTGCATTTTTGTGCATCTTTGCGCGTACCATGTGTGTGCGCGTGTCACTAACCGATCTGCATGATCGGTTGCCAATGACTGCCGGTGGCCCATGAGGCTGCTGGTGATCCAGTTGGGGAAGCTGCCATCGATTCCTTGGAGTGTGACAAGCGGCTGCACATGCTTTCCATTCCTGGCCTTATCAAACGGTACGGCTGGCATGGCAATTTTCCATCCAGTATTGGTTCCCTTCAATCCACCAAGAGAATATTAAAGTTCCATATCACACATTAAAGGTGTACAATGGTGTACATCTATAAGATATTTCGATATATTTCGGACAAAATCTGCCAACCAACCACCGCGCCGGCCGCGGGGACAATCGTTCAACGGCCAGGCCGATGCCTTGCCTCGCTCCCAACGTGAAGCCGCAGCGGCAGCGCCGCGGCTGCGCGGTTGGCCTTCGGATCCTTCGGCGCTCAGGCCTGGGGCACGGTGGAACCGTGGTTGAAACCAATCCCTTATGGGGAGACAAAGGTGATAATATTATCAATTACAATAACATACAATAAATGGATGGTATAAGTCATATAATTAATAAACCATTATATATAGATATATATATATATATATGTATATATATATATATATTTTTTTTTAACTAACGTTATAATAACTTTTGGCCCTTTCAATGCCAATTGATTAGATGTTTTCCCAAGGATGGTGTTTTTGTTTTGCTTTTATGCTGGATTAATGTTTGATTACTTACAAGGTGTTGGGCGTAGAACCTTGTATGTAGGTTGCATGGCACACTGTGGCAGTTCTTCTTTGAGCATGATTCGAATGCATTCTCTTTGACAGATGGACCAGATGTCTCTCCAGTATGCATTAATGGGACACGAGGTAGGCGCCAACTCAACCCCTGCCTGTATGGTTGCGAAAGAAAATAAGTTGCAATGATATCATTGCAACAATGACGGCGGGGTTCCAACAATTTATATGTTGTCACTTGTTTAAGATGATAAAGCCAACAAAACCAACACACAACATGTTTCAAGGGCGGGTCAGAACCACCAACCAGAATAAAACCAGAAATACACCAACCAGAACCTCACACCTCATTTGTTTGTGCTATGTTGTGCTTCCTCGGCAAGGTGCCATGCTGGCTGTTGAGCTATCCTGGAAGGAGAAATTTTTGGAGCACCAGGCGGACGCCCGACTTGGGGTCCGATTTTGGAATGAACCGCCGTGATACTAGTCGAAAGATTTAGGTTCATATGGTTTCTTAGGAGCTTGGAATTTAAGTTGTTATCATTACGTTATTGGTTTTTTGGTGTGTGTGAGTGTGTGCGTATGTGTCTGAGTGTATGTTTTTTCTTGTTCCCGATTGGTTTGTCATGGTTTTTCATCATCCCAGTTGTTGTGTGCGTCTTTTTGGGGCTTGTCTCTGCATGGAGACATTAGACAGCCTTGGTGGCATTTGTCGTTTGTCCTATGTTATGTGTAGCAGGCACTGAGAATATGCATTTTAGGGGAAAGAAGTGCCTCTTCCAACCCCCAACTCATGGTATGGTTTATGTCTATACGTCTATACGTGTATTATGTTAGTTGAGCACTTGGTGGGATGGTAAGCAACTGTATAAACAATAAAATAAAAAATGTTCTAAACTGGGTTTATAGACCAATAAAGAACAGAAAAAAATACATCGTATGCGTATATAATCGCCTGAATTTTAGGATTACCATTTGGTAGTCAAACCTGCTGGCTTGCTGGAAATCCACCATTCATGGATGATTCTCCCAGTTATTTTGAACCTCCATCTATATGGGATTTTTCAGCCAGCAATATTTGATTACCAGAGGGTACCTTTTTCAACTTTAGACAGATTTGACAAGTAACCTCAAGAAAGAACAGACATACAGATATTAATTGTACATATGATGGTTTTCTGTTGGGATTCTTTCGAACAATCCCAAGTCAGAGTTTAGTTGGTTGATAAAACATATTACACACCCAATAAACCCCATGAAAAATCTCCATTTGATGGGTCAAGTTGTCTCAAAAACGGCAGGTGTTGTACCATGATTCTGCGCTTTCTTCGTAAAGCCGCGGAGGCGCCAACGATGTGGTTACAGTACCCTGTGGTAAACATAGCAATTCGAAATGCCCTATAAATGAAGGCTTTAAGGGAAGAATCAACTGTGACATGGAGATACAGAACTAACAATAACCACAATATATAGATATATATTATAAGTATGATTTTACCATGAAAAATGGTGATACAAATACGGGTATTATGGTGGGATATTCAACCAACAATGTGAAATGTGGGTGTGTTCGAAATGGAGGTACTGGCATATCCCAAATTTGAAATTGTCATACGACATTATATTATGATAAAACATGGGGTTTGAGAGAGCCCTTTTTCCAGACAAACTCATAGTAAGTGTCAGGTTTTCCAATTTTTTCTAGCGTGGTTTTTGTTTAAACAGATTTGCCCAGTTGGCTACTGGGAGTCCCAGAATAATAGATGAAGAGAGGTGTTTCACGGATCTTTCCGATGAATAAATAAATAGTCTCCACCTCATCCTTTCAGATGAAATCATTACATATCGGCACATGCTTTCCAGTTGTCTGAGCGGTTTGCTCTGCTTTTTGGTTTTTGCAATGTGGGTCAAGCTGGTGTGCAAGATTTAAAGCGGTGCATGACCTCACGAGATCGCTGCAAATGATGGTTAGGAAGGGCAACTGCCGGTACCTGCCTGCTTTATTTGTTTCAGGTTGGTGAACCAGTGGTTTACCCACAATGTCCAATGTGAAGACTGCCACCTCAGTCGTTGAGCCTAGATTTAAGACAAAAGCAATATGAAACTTAACAGTAGGTATGTTAAGAGCCCTTGATGACACTTTCATACCATCCATAGTGCTTTGTTGCATCAGACCAGACTGTGTCCATGCACAGTAGCTTCAGTATATCTTCAAAAGATTTATATCAATGTAAAAAGAACATATTTCAATGTACAATAGTAGGGACCTGAAGTTTGTCTACAGCTTCAGCCAAAGTTTCGCCCAAGACACCATGGCACCATCCGATATGTCCAGTATTTATATCCTTAAAAGCATGATGTGGAGAACAACCTCGCATCGAGTTCTCCATTTGCTCCATCGTGGCCCTGTTGAGGCACCAGTTTGTCCTAGACTGGACACGCCTTCATTGCCCCCCAACGACTTTCCACTGCAGATGAGCTCGGGGCCGCTTGCTGCTGCCTAGCATTGGCCAGTGCTCCAGAAACTGTGTGGAGTCTTGGTCCAAGGAGAAGTTCGTTTGGTGGTCGTGGGCTTCCCTGCGGTGTTTCCGGTAGACATGGGTAGCCACAAAATAATAGTAGTTTTCTCAAGAGGTGGGAATCAAATACCCAATCAGAGAATGGCTGACTAGTCACATGTTTGGTATGTTATTTAACGCAGGCAAGCAATCCCTATTGTTTGCGCCACTGCAAGGAACCTTCAACTTTCTTTTTGCCTGTTGGTTTAACATCTTTTGGATATCCGTTTTTGCCAGTAATTCCGCCCGACTATATATACAGTCTAAACCTGTCAAGTCTGTCCCCTGATAATAAACATTCAGAATCGAAACCCCAAAATGAAGACGTTTAGTATTAGATATTAGACTATAGGGAGAAGGGGGTTATGATTCTTTAGGTGGCTTGAAGCCACCAAAATTTGGATATATCATTGCTCCTCGGCTGGCGTGAGGCATATGCACTCCATGATCGGAAAGGAGCAAAAGCTATCCCTGGTAACACGCGGAACAAGCTGATGAGGACGTTTGGGGAGGTCGGGGGATGATGCTATGACCCTTGGCTGATGGTAGGGAAGGGGCATGCTTTGACAGACGCATACCTTTTTTTTGTGAGCTCAGGTTTGTCAAACTTGAACTAGAATTGAAACCTGATTGAATTTGAGAATTTGCCCTGCTTGGAACTGATGAATGTCCGCCGTGAGGACCATGCTTCACAACTTTCATTTTTTTTCGCTGACAAGTTACAAGTCGGTTCCACGGCGGCAGTTATATACTCGTGCTGGCTTGGGCGTCTGGAGATGCCAGGTATTGCCCTCTGGTAAACTAACATAGCTATTGAAAATGGCCATAGAAACAGAGGATTTTCCCATAAAAAAAATGGTGATTTTCCATAGTTATGTTAGTTTACCAGAGGGTATGAGATTCATGAGATCCCCAAACCCCCCAAAAGTAGGGGGTGTAGTACCAAACATTTTGTCTGAGGTCATTGGGCCGATCGCAATGCTGGAGATCCTGGCCACTGGCACGAGAGGAAGAAAAAGGGATGGCGAAGTTGAGACCAGGCTTTGTCTGAAAATGGGTGGATTTACCACAAAAATATGGCAATGGAGAAAAAGAACGATAAACGCATAAGCCATCAAATTTTGGGGCATCCTATTTTCAGACAAACACAGATGTCATGGGTTTTTTTATTGGTTTGAAGTTTGAAGCCCCTAAAAACAAACTTGCTTGGCGCCCACAATTTTAGAAAACTCGCGGGAGTTGTGGTCCAGTGGTGGGTGGTTTCAATGCGTTCCATCCTTTGAAGTGGGATGACCTAGACTTCATGGTTTCATTCAAAGTGGGGATCATGTTTACATGGTCCATTTCAATTCATGTTTTCTTACTATCTATCCGTCAAGGTAGGATGATGATCCCCCGTATTTGATAGCAAAAACATGGTGTTTCCGGCAGGATTTCCCTGAATTTTCCCGGGAAATAGATTATAGAAATAGTTTAGATTCAATGTTTCTTCTATCCGCCCTGCACAACAATCTGGTTGTTGCAGGCGTGAGCCCTGCCTTTTTTTCCATCATCCATCAAGGCTTAAATAGCAGCTACTCTAAGGTAGTGGGTTGCCCCTGAAATAGCAAATGGATGATAGTTTCTGGGCTGTAACCCAATATTTCCTGACAAGGGGTTCCCCTATCTAACATTTGATTCCTTAGGTGCTGGGCCGGCTGTTGGGGCAAACCCTTTGAGAAGCTCCGGCAAAAAAAAAAACTTCAGGGCTCATTCCAGTATGCATGCACCTGATATAGGCACCCCTTTGGTTGCACTGTGGTTGGACCATCGTTGGTGTCTCAGAAACCCTTTGGATCGCATGTGTCAAAACTGGCAGACAGAGCTCGGTTGTGGCATGCCCATAGAAGGCCTTCACCCAAAGAAGATCGATACAAACCACACGCCCAAAATTGCAAACCAAAACTTGGACTAGTGACTATGACGCGGAAGGAGTTGATGTAGCATCAGCTATGCCTCAAGCCAGTACCTCCCAAAAGTGGTTAGTGCACGGCCGCCCTGCAATCACCATCCATCACTGCTGAACCATCAGAGCCATGGCAATGGTCCACCGCTCCGATCCGGAGAGGAGAATGAAGGCAAGGTACCAGAGATACGCCCCCAAAAAAGGCATACATACATAGTTGCATTCATACCGTGTATGTATAATATACAGTATATACATATAATATACACATGTTATTGTACATTTAGCTCATTCAAGGTAGGCAGGGTCGGTGATGAGGCTATGTTTGTGACACAAGCATTTCAGACACTTGATCACCTTGCCATTTTGTGTTCAAGAGACCAAAATGGCCTGACTGGCCTGGTTGGTGACACCAACCTGGATCTGACTGATCCTATTTGTTTTTCTGTCCCCCTGTTGTCTCTCTGCCTGGGTGTCTCCCAGTATGGCGCACCGTGATCCGGCTATCCTTGCTGCTGAGCAGGCGAAGGTGGAGAGATGGTGCTCTCAACAAGGCATTGAGACAACAGCAGACTTGGCCTTCTTCTTCACTTCTGAGGCGGAAGCTTTGCAGGAAGCGGGGCGCGCTGTGTGTGAGGCTTGGGCTGCTGCCAGGTCTTCCTCGGAGAGGGGCATTGCTGGCCTGGTGCGTGGTCTGTTCGCTGCTGAACGGCGGGGTGCCTCTTCGCCTGCGCCGAAGCCGTCGGTGTCTCCGACGTTGCGCCCCTTGGCTAGGGAGGAGCCTCGGCATACTTCTTCAGTGAGGAGGGTCCGGAAGCCCACGTTTGAGAAAAAGCGTGGAGCTGCTCCTGAGAGACCCGTCAATGCTGAGTTTGTGGGCGCCTTTGTCCTACTCTTGCAGCGGATTGGTACTCATCGCACTGAGGACCCCNAAGCGTGGAGCTGCTCCTGAGAGACCCGTCAATGCTGAGTTTGTGGGCGCCTTTGTCCTACTCTTGCAGCGGATTGGTACTCATCGCACTGAGGACCCCTACAAGAAGAAGTCTATGGAGGACAATTTCTTCTTCAAGGCCCGAGAGGTGTGTCAGCGCTCTGAGGGAGCCACCCTCAAGAGGGCGCTTCAGACTTGGGATGAGCTGTGGCGCACTTTGTGTGGAGCTCGTTTGGGTTCGGCTGACCTGGACGCTCACTTCGTTGCGGCTTTTGCTCGGGAGTCTCCCGCACCTCAGCGTGTGTTTCACGCCTTGAAATGGCTGGTCTAGAACTTCGCCGTGGACATCGACCTCGCCTTGGTTACTGCCCCTGTCAAGCAGAAAGGTAATCAGAGGAGGTGATCAAGCTCCAGTTTTGCCTCCCCCTATTGTCCGGCACTTGGATGACTTGGTGGAGAGGTGTGTTGACTACACATACTGGACTGCAGTGTTGTCGGCTTGGTTCATGATCATGGGGATGGTGCGGTTCGCCCATNCACTTGGATGACTTGGTGGAGAGGTGTGTTGACTACACATACTGGACTGCAGTGTTGTCGGCTTGGTTCATGATCATGGGGATGGTGCGGTTCGCCCATTTGCAGCGTAGCACTTTGGTGGCTTGGACCTCGGAGACTCTGACCATGTGGTGCCGTAAGGGCAAGCAGCTGGGAAACCGGNATGGTGCGGTTCGCCCATTTGCAGCGTAGCACTTTGGTGGCTTGGACCTCGGAGACTCTGACCATGTGGTGCCGTAAGGGCAAGCAGCTGGGAAACCGGGCCGGTTTCTTTTGGTGTGTGCCGCGCCGTACTATGGGTGGCTTTGATGTGTTGGGCCCTTTGCGCATTGTTGAAGCGCATGTGCAAATCTATGCGAGTGGAAAATTTTTCATTCCACCACCTGGCTTTTGATGTTGGCAAGGGCCGTCCCTACGACATTCAGGGCTTCATCACCGTGCTGCGTGGTCTTTTGGAGCCGCTGGTGCAGAACGTGGATAGCATGTCCAGTTACTCTCTCCGTCGGGTGTCTCCCACGGTTGCAGCTNGCTGGTGCAGAACGTGGATAGCATGTCCAGTTACTCTCTCCGTCGGGTGTCTCCCACGGTTGCAGCTTTGGCTGAGCTGACCGAGCCGGAGAAGGTTGCACTTGGTGGGTGGCTTGAGAAGGGCCAGAACGTGGCGGTGAGTGCTGCCCGTTACAATGC
Source organism: Symbiodinium sp. clade C Y103 (assembly GCA_003297045.1). Lineage (NCBI taxonomy): Eukaryota > Dinophyceae > Suessiales > Symbiodiniaceae > Cladocopium > Cladocopium sp. clade C. Next base: position 299,219 of record BGPT01000161.1, on the reverse strand, counting down.
AGAGCGAGCCGGAGAAGGTTGCACTTGGTGGGTGGCTTGAGAAGGGCCAGAACGTGGCGGTGAGTGCTGCCCGTTACAATGCAGAGAAGATGCGGCAATGTGAACAGCTTCGTCTTGCTCTCCGGTATACCTTGGACGTGGTGACTGCTGGCTATCAGCCCTCCGTCTGGCGGGAGGTGTCCATGAGCTCTTGTCAGGATGCGTTCCAGCAGGGCATGGAGTTGGCTGATCATCTACTGGCTGCAGCTGGGGCTATGCAGTTCGTGCCGTACACGGTGCCGGGTATGCCTATCCTCAAGCAGCTCACCCTTGAGGAGTCCCAGATTGCCAGACTTCGTGGCCGCACCCTGGTTGGGAGGAGTCGGCGGAAGTTGGCACCGAGCTTGGATGTGGCCACATCTATGCAGGCGGCTGCCCCGAAGATTGGCAGGACCCCTGTTAAAGCTCGTCCTTCTTTGCCAGTGGCGTCTTCTGGTCCTGCACCTTTGGCACCTGCGTCCAGCAAAGCAGCCCCGGTGGCTCCGGGTGGTGCTGGGGTGNGTCCTTCTTTGCCAGTGGCGTCTTCTGGTCCTGCACCTTTGGCACCTGCGTCCAGCAAAGCAGCCCCGGTGGCTCCGGGTGGTGCTGGGGTGGCTCCCCTCATGCTCCCCTCAAGCGTCGGTTGCCTTTGGCTAAGGCGGCTGTCGCTAAGGCGAAGACGGTTCCTGCTTCCCCTCGAGCATCTTCTGCGGCTGGGCCTTCATCACCTTCTTCGTCGGCGGTTGTCGTTCTGGATGTGGAGAGGGAGGCGACTGATGAGGGCTTCAACCTTGCGGCAAGGGAACTTCGTCAAGCCCGGCCTGGGCATTCTAGGAACCCTCAAGCGCCAACCTTGGTCTACAGCCGAGATGAGTGCAAGGTTTGGCTGGGCGGATTGCCCAATGACAGGGATTTGCGGTGGCTCCGCGCCAGGAAGATTTCCCTTGTTTGTTCAGCCATGGGGAACACTGCCAAGGAGGAAGGTGGTTTGGCTGACCTCTTCCAGATGGCGTGCCCGGTTGCTCACATGGGGGAGGTGCGCAGCCGTGCGTGGCGTGAGATGCGCTCAGTGCTTNGAGGAAGGTGGTTTGGCTGACCTCTTCCAGATGGCGTGCCCGGTTGCTCACATGGGGGAGGTGCGCAGCCGTGCGTGGCGTGAGATGCGCTCAGTGCTTAGCGCTACTATCGCTGCTGGACAGTCAGTCTACATACACTGTCAGGCTGGAGTTCATCGTGCCCCGATTCTATGTGCGCTGGTGGTGGCCCACTTTTTCCGTCGTGACTTCNGCTGCTGGACAGTCAGTCTACATACACTGTCAGGCTGGAGTTCATCGTGCCCCGATTCTATGTGCGCTGGTGGTGGCCCACTTTTTCCGTCGTGACTTCGACGAGACGTACGGCCAGATCAAGCCAAGCAGCTTCGTGCCATAGATGAGGATGGTGTTCGCAATAGACGCAACGGCCAGGCAATCTTTGACTGGGCAGCAGCTCAGGCTCGTGCAGAGGCACCCCTGGTGAGGATGGCAGTTCCTATCCACTTCGTTGCTAGCCAACGGTCGGGCTCTTTGTGGCACGTGATGTCCCGCAAGACGGTGGGCGATGATGGTCGCTACCAACCTGCCTGTAAGTGGAAGAGGGGGCCCTTGCAAAGTGTGTTTCAAGGTCAGACGATGGTGGCCGCCTCCATCTTTGAAGCTTTGGGCTACGACAAAGGCGTTTGCCCAGCTTGTGTCGAGTTTCTACCTGCTGGAGATCGCCTTCAGTTGCCTTAGGGCCCTGTACTATAGACATCGTCGTGCATGCCAGTGTAAAATTTTTGCTTGGCCGGATTTTTGGCCTGTGTCTCGGGCAGGGAAAGGGCTGNCCTTGGGCTACGACAAAGGCGTTTGCCCCTCTTGTGTCGAGTTTCTACCTGCGGGAGATCGCCTCCAGTTGCCCTAGGGCCCTGTACTATAGACATCGTTGTGCATGCCAGTGTAAAATTTTTGCTTGGCCGGATTTTTGGCCTGTGTCTCGGGCAGGGAAAGGGCTGGTGACTCCAGGGCATTTCCCCAATGGGTGTTCCCATTGTTTTGCAAGTTGACCAGTGATGTTGAGTGTTTGTAGTGGCAATTCCTCTTGTCTAGTGGATGAGCTTGCCTTGCTGCAGCACCTCATTGGCCCAATTTGTAGTCTCTTGTTTTCTTTTTGTCCCAATGTCTCGCGAAGGCCAAGCCATCAACTATGTCGCCACTGCGCTTGTGCTCGTGGAAGGTGAGGACCGTGCNTGTAGTCTCTTGTTTTCTTTTTGTCCCAATGTCTCGCGAAGGCCAAGCCATCAACTATGTCGCCACTGCGCTTGTGCTCGTGGAAGGTGAGGACCGTGCTCGTCTGGCACAGGGCATAGTTGACAAGTGCACTTCAGTTCAGGAGTGCATTGCTGCATGTCTTGCAGCTGATCACCCTCCCTTGGTGGAGCTTGAGAGGGAGTGCAGTCGTGCTGTCAGGTTGTGCGAGCGCTGGCTCCTTTGGTACGAGGAGTCCCAGCAGATGCCGCTTGAGGCCTG
>BGPT01000161.1:220248-292044 GCA_003297045.1 Symbiodinium sp. clade C Y103 | reverse complement strand
CTGGATGAGGAGATTGCGAGGGCTGGATGTGAGGATGAAGCTAGGGCCTTTTGTGGTCCCCCTATGTCTTGGGAGGAGCTGTGTGACCATAAAACCCCTTTCCGTTTGATCAAGAGGTTTTGCATTCAACAGGCCTCGGGCAAGCTCCGNGTCTTGGGAGGAGCTGTGTGACCATAAAACCCCTTTCCGTTTGATCAAGAGGTTTTGCATTCAACAGGCCTCGGGCAAGCTCCGCGTGATTGATGATGCTGAGTGCGGATTGCAATAAGTTGGACTTATGTTCGGCCATTCAACCGGGCATCAATGCTCAGCTTCTTTGGCGTTCGAAGAGTCGCCAACTTGGCCCCTTTGCTCTTACTGAGGATCGGCTGCAGTCAGGTGGGGAGGACCTGCCCAATGCTTACCGTTTGATCCCTATGAAGCCTGAGGAGGCCTGGGGAGCGATTGTGGCCTACTTTGACCCTGGCGTTGGTGCTCCTCGGTTTCGGCGATACTATGGGCTATTGTTTGGTCTCCCCAATGCTGTGACCTCCTTCAATCGATGGCCTCGATTTTTCCAGGCAGTTGCTCGTCGTCTGGGGGGGTTGACTGCCTCCATGTACTTTGACGATCTCTCCATTCAGGATTGGCGCTCTGCTAGTGGCTCTGCTCAGCGGCTGGTTCTCCTGATGGCTGACAAGTTTGGAGCACCATTTGCTGCGGAAAAGCACCAGGCGATGGCCTCGTCGGCGGACTTCCTTGGGTTGCAGCATGACTTCAAGGACACTCACCAATGTGGTGCTGTCCGTTTCTGGGTTCGAGAACGACTCCAGAACAAAGTTCAGGATATGATGAGCTCGGTTTTCTCCGAGGGGCGCTTGCTCCCTGGGGTGGCATCCAAGCTTTTTGGTTCTTTGACATTCCTGAACACGGGATGCTATGGCAAGCTGGGGCGCTCCGGCCTTAATGCCATCAAGGAGAGGCAATACTCCAATGAGTCATCCCTTNNNNCATGTTCAAGCTCTTCTCGCTTTGCAACCACATCGGCAGTTGCCCATGGAACCTCGGATGGCTTCCAGGTTTGTGGTCGCTTCTGACGCCGCTCAGGAAGCTGTTCGTGAAGGATCTGCTGGTGCGCTGTTTGTTCTTCCTGATGGACAGCGACGAGCTCTGGTCATGAAGGTCCCGTCAACACTCTTTGATCTATGGTCGGATGACGATGCCAAGATTGCTCAGTTGGAACTCGCAGTGGTGCTGATGACATTGGCTTTTATGGCACCTTCTCTTCGTGGACATCATGGCATCTGGTGGGTGGACAACATCGCTGCGTTGATGGCCCTGGTGCGTGGGCGGAGCAACGTTGNTGGCTTTTATGGCACCTTCTCTTCGTGGACATCATGGCATCTGGTGGGTGGACAACATCGCTGCGTTGATGGCCCTGGTGCGTGGGCGGAGCAACGTTGAGGAGTTGGACACTATGGCNACCTGGATCTGACTGATCCTATTTGTTTTTCTCCCAGCCCTCCCTCCCTGGTGTGGGCCTGTCAGGTGATCCACTGGGGATGGGATGAGCAGGCTGATTGTGTCGCCATAGACTGGTTGTTACCAATGCCATGGCAATCCCCTAAGCTGACAGCTATCCATTGGAGTTCCAATGTGGAGGGTGGTTTTTCGTATGCTGCCTCGGTCTGAGTGGAGCATCTTCGGCATATCCCCTGCCTGGGTGGCTGCCTAAGCAATGATTTCGATCCCCCCCAGCTGTCAGCTGGTGCGTTGGTGTTCCAATGAGGTGGGTGGCTCATTTGTATCAGCCTGTGATGGTGTCGCTCTCGGGCTGCGCTGTGGGTGTGCCCACTTGATGCTTATGTGATGGACTGTCATATAAGTTGTATCAGGTTTTTCCGTACTCCTGGGTGTCCCCAGAGTGCTTGTATATAGTTATCTCCCTGTCGGCTAGGACCTCCATGGGGTATCCTCTGTCGACAGGGATGGGATGATGGGATTAAAAATATGTGCCTTTGGAAGGCGTGGTACCCGTCGGGGTGTCGCGTGTGTGGATTGACCATTCACATAGCGACATACATATATATATATGGGGATTTATGTGGATTTATAATCATCAACAGTGGGCGGGTAAGAGTGGGTGGGTGTGTGTCTGCAAAAAATGGGATGCCCCGAAAAAGTGTAGCTTTAATGAGCTGATGATCAACCATCAGACTTCGGACACTTCCGGGTACTGCAACGTTACACCCGCAATCCCCCCTTGATTTTTTAGAGGAGTGGACCGGTTGACATCGTACTTCATGAATCTTCATGATATTTCTTTTTTTTTTGCGGGGTTGGCATTATTGATTCCTTAATAGATGTTTTCGTCTTTTTGGGGGGTTTTGGGTGGTTGAACTGCGGTGAAACTGTGCCTAAGGAGCCTGGTGGTAGCACGATCCCACTCTTAGAAACGAAGGGTTCGAGTCTCTTTGAAGGTAAGAATCTTGTCGAAAAAGACTCACAAACACAATTTCGTAGCATGGGTAGAATCACTTAATTTTTGTCGAAAAACGTGCCGGGGGCCCCCGTAGTCAGTGAGGTCGCTAGATCGCAACTCAGGTTTGACATTGGTTGCCTCTGTGTGGCAAATGTGGACAATGAGCTGGGAACCCAGTAGCTGCTAGTAGCTGGAGAGGGTAGTGCCCGCCATAGGATATCATAGGAGCCTATGCGCAATGGGCCGGCTTCAAGGCCAAGTGGTGCAAACAAGATCATCACCGGCAGCTACCAGGGAATGCTCCGCATGTGCGCCGCACTGCCTTAAAATTGCTGTGCATGTGGGCGCAGTCCAAGCAGAGTGACGACTCTGAAACATCTGAAACGTCTTCCTGCAGCACAGAGAACCTGAGTTGGAAGAGATGATTAGCGCTCTACAGTTTATAGATGTTGTTTACATTGGATTTTAATGGATTTTCAATTGCTATGTTTTTATAAATATGTTTTTGAGGATTTGAATTCCATCAGCGGGGCCCAGGTACTATCCCAAGCAGAAGGAGTACAAGATCGAGGACCTCATCCTTGAGAGTAACATGGAGGACCGAGGGAAATATCACCCAGGACACGTCGCGACACACATATAGTGACACTCACTTATCGTTGGATAATATATAATTAATTAACCAGGACCATATTAATAGCTCTATTTCATCGAAATATATATATATATATGTATAACAACAATTATCAATGGTCAATGAACTGCAATTATCGTGAATTATACAACCATATAATCTCATAAATCACCATAGTTTCAGGGGCCCAATATCCCAACATCATATGGATGTGATGATCCCATGGTTATAGCCATAAGACTCGCCCCAGTTGTACACCCCCCAATCGTACCCAGCGGATGCGCTGTGAGGCTCCCATCTTGCAGATAGAAGCTGGCAGATTTGTGCAGGGCAGTCATGGCCCCAGTTTGAAGACAGATATTTCGGCATACTTCAGCTGCCTCAGCCGCTGAACAGGAAGGTCTGAACAGTGGCGAACAGTAAACACCTACCCTGAAAGTTCGGATGTGGTTGCTGGGACGTCTGGCAATGACATGTCAAGAGTCAAGAGCCGGAGCCAATTGGCTACGGCTCAAGACTGGGCTACCACTCTTTGTATTCTATCAATTCTTCTAAATCATCCATTTTCTGGATAATTCATGATAATTCAATTTTCTCGATAATGATGACATATGAACAGATTTTGACCCATAGCAAAGGCCTTGAAGGGTTGGCAGATGTTGACAACACCTGAAGAGGTCGGGAGATTTGTATGGCGCTCCTACACCCGATGAAGCTGTCAGTCTATATGGTGCAGAAAGCTCAGTGGAAATTGGATGGACATTCACAGGATGTCATTCCCAGACTTGGTTCAAAGGAAACTCCAATTGGAACCCCCCTGAAATATTGCGGTAAAAACCATGGTTTCCTGTAAATGTGTCCTAAAATCAATCCATTGAGCGTTATTTGACTAATCATATAACGGGGCATATCTGTGTCCACTGGGAAAAGCACAGAAGTGAGTAGAATGATAACAACCAACAGCTAACCAAGGTCTGCAGTCTCATCGGGTTCATCGGTGAACTACTATTCCATGGCACCTGCCTATGAGCACAAACTCACCAGGACCTGTCAGCGAAATGAGTCTTGAGCCGAAAGAATCAAAGGGCCGTTTTTTCGACAGCCGTCACCTGGTGCAGGCCCGCATTTAACATGTGTTATGGTAGCTTTGGCCTGCAGCTTACTGTCAAGCTCACCAGCAATTTTCGGTTGAGCAAAATGGCAAGGGACAGGGTAGCCCCACACGACACATTTCTGGAGACTTAGGCGGTGTTCGAGACCGTGATTACTTTTGCATCCAGTGGGAAGCTCGATTTGGCAGTTGACAGCATGTTGTATCCTCACTCCTTGCCTGTCACCAAAACAATTAGAATATATTAGAATATGTATATGAATAAATAAATCAGTGTATATATATATATGTATATTGTATATATATATATGTATATATATATATATATATATGAGCCCGGTTCCCGGAACCACACCCCGCCCCTTCGCCCCCAATGTATGGTTCCCCCCCCCTTCCCCCCAAACCTCGCATTAGCAAGCTATTTGCAGCATATGGGAGGCGCAGCATCCGTTTTGTCATTTGTACGCTATTTGTGGCTTTTGAGAGTCACAACCTCGTCACTAGACCCTGTCTGTGTGCCCCACACATGGTTTGCCACTCATTGTATGCCTAGATTATATACTCAAAGCTTACCTATGCACAAGTATATAATCCTACATACCAAATGCTTGGATACAGTATTTAGCTACAATTAGGTGTGTGAGCATGTATATACATATACAATATATATATATATACTACTTAAAAAAATATATTGTATATACATACCTACCTAACATTCGACACCTATGTGTAGCATATATGTTACATTGCTTCATCACTACCTATGTACTCCTTGTACCCTACATGCACTACATACACATGTTTCGCAGCGTACCTGTACTGTATAGGACTCATTGCGCAGGGTGCCCATATACCATTTACGTATATACTCCCTGTAAACTCCCCAAGTGCTCTCTCTGTATACTCCCTATGAATTGGACATCAACCACTTACAGCTGCACAAACACTGACCATGTAGGACTGTTATTGTTGTTGTTGTTGTTGTTGTTGTTGTTGTTGCTGTTGTTGTTGTTGTTGGTGGTGGTGGTGGGGTGGTGGTGGTGGTGGAGGCAAAGACTGGGACCCCGTTGAAAGCAACAATTTTCTTACTTTGGAAATTCTTTGGTGTTCCCTAAGGGTGTTCATTCAAGTTCCAACCGTTTTGAAAAACAATTTTGGTGAAGATATTTTCATCTATTTATGACTCAGTTAAAGCGTCTTGGACCCCTTTTTGGCCGCTCAGAGGTCCGAATATTGCAAGAAGGGGTCTGGCAGCCCCGTCTTTGATCAGGGTGAGTTTTCTAGCTGCTGGGCCCCTTTTTGGCCATTCCACCGTCCAAATCCTTCAAAAAGGGGTCTGCAAGCATCCTTGGGTGAGTGAACTTGAACAGTTTTTCTGTGTAAAAGCATGTGTGTGTGTAGAGAGTTCTATATGGAAACGTGTATGTGTGTAAAAGCCCTTCTGTGTAAAAGGTTCTGTGTGCAAACACGTCCTGGTGTTAAAGCTCTTCTGTGTAAAAGCTTCTGTGTGCAATGGCTTCTCTGTGTAGACACGTCTGTGCGTATAATCTCTTCTGTGTCAAGCTTTTCCGTGTAAAAGCTCGTGTGCGCCAAAGCTTCTGTGAGTAGACGCTCTTCTGCGTCAAAGCTTCTGTGTAAAAGCGTCTGCGTGTAAAGGCTTCTCTGTGTAAACGCGTCTGTGTGTAAATTTTGAAAAGCTTTTCCGTGTAAACGCGCGTATGTGTAAAAGCTCTTCTGTGTAAAAGCTCCTGTGGGAGGACGACTGCTCAGCAGAAGAAGTGCTGGTCCGCATTTTGGGGCACGCCCCAGCTTCCGTAATTCTCATCCATTACACGTTCATGCATGACTTTTCATCCCAACATTCATCATAGATTCTCATTCGTTCAGTATCCTTCATCGTCAGTCAACATCATCAGTCATTCTACGATATATGGCCATCTTCTCCTTCCCTACTCTTTCCGTCTACTCCCTCATGCTTTCCTTTCGGGCCACACTGTCGTCTAGTTTTTGCATCGCCCCGTATTGGAAGACTCACTCTGCTGCCATTTGCTTTGCTCAAGCGCCTTTCACCATGGATGGTAGTGACAGAGACGCCCTGTACCATGTGGCGCGGAGCCTGTTGTCGGTGTTGGAGGCTGACCGCGTCAACCATCAGCGGCACCAGCTCCAACACCAACAGCAGCAGAACTTCATGCTGTTCCAGCAGCAACAGCTTCCAGATGCTGCAGGAGCAGATGATGATGACGATGGTGCCAACGCAGCGGCCTCCGTTCCCTTCACTGCGTTACGCACAGACGATTTGAACTACCAATATGTTGCCTGACGGTTTCCTGGCTGCCATCAAGCAGAATCTGTGGGAATCAAGATCAATCAGGTATTAGATGGAAAATCACTATGTTCCAATTATGAAACCGACACACACACACACACAGGAGACCAGGAAATTCCATTTTTTTCAAGGATATATTGTGTTCCCAAGTGGGATACATTGGTGATATTTTTGAGAATATTCAGTGATTTCTTTGATGATTACACTGGCGTGGTCAATTCAGATGGGAAGAAATTAATGTCTTTGTAGATTCTTTCTTGAAACTTTTGGGTTCCTAACGAGATGGGATTCAATTTAATTCTTCGAACCAAAAAGATTTATTAAGTGGAACATGTTGATTTATAAAATGCTACATCTGGATCTAGTGAGTTCCCGGTGGGTTGTCTGTAACTCCTTTCAGAAGACTTCAACAGTCCCACGGCTGAGGTTCCATTGGACACTTTTGCAAATTCAGCGGAAGACCTGGATCTTTTGCGGCGTTTCTTGTCCACCATGGGTTGAGTTTGCTTTCGGCCAGCTGGCAAATCATTTTGATAGGCGCTAGACCCCTTTTTGAAGGATCCGGGCCCCTGAACAGCCAGAAAGGGGTCCAGCGGCTTGAAAATGACAATTTTTGAGGTCACGTGCTGTTGGGCCCCTTTTTGGAAGATTTGGGCGCCTGAGAGGCCAGAAAGGAGTCCAGGAGCTTTAAAATAGACAGTTTGAGACCAACCTGCTGCTGAACCCCTTTTTGGAAGATTTGGACCTCTGAAGGGCCAAAAAGGGGCCCAGCGGCCCCAAAAGTGATGTATGTATGCAAATGTTGTTGTTCGGGGGGAGGGTCTGAAAACAGCAGACGGGGCCCCAGTCTTTGTTTCTAGGAATAGGTCGGGACAAAATGCAGGGTAAATGATGGGATGTGGTCCCAGTTTTTGTTTGTACCTTCTTCTTCTTCTTCTTCTTCTTCTTCTTGTTGTTGTTGTTGTTGTTGTTGTTGGGACCCCCCCGGGGATGGGGGGTGTGGTGATCCCTGCTCAAATATATATATATATAATATATATATATATAATATATATATATTATATATATAATATATATATATATAATATACATATAATATATATATATAGAATATATACCAGTAGTACCGCACAAGGCGGTGGCGGAAGTTTCAAAGATAGGAAACCTATAGGAGAGGTGAGTTGTTGTGAATGATGGATGGCAGGGCGAACCCNGAAGTTTCAAAGATAGGAAACCTATAGGAGAGGTGAGTTGTTGTGAATGATGGATGGCAGGGCGAACCCACTGATGGACCGACAAGTGGTTGGAGGCAGCGCAGTCTAGTTGTAATGTAGTTGTAGTTGTGGTTGGAGTGGTAGTTGCAGTTGTAGCTGTAGTCGTAGTAGTTGTAGTTGTAGATGTAGTTGTAGTTGTTGTAGTTGTAGTTGTTGTAGTTGTAGTGGTTGTAGTTGTAGTTGTGGTTGTAGTTGTAGTGGTAGTTGTAGTTGTAGTTGCAGTGCAGTGTAGTGTAGTGGTGATTGTGGTTGTAGTTGTAGTTGTTGTAGTTATAGTTGTAGTTGTCGTAGTTGTAATTGTTGTGGTTGTAGTTGTAGTTGTCACGTTGTTGAAGTTGTAGTTGCAGTTGTTGTAGTTGCAGTTGTCATTGTAGTGGTTGTTGTGGTTGTAGTTGTAGTGGTAGTTGTAGTTGTAGTGCAGTGCAGTGTAGTGTAGTTGTAGTGGTTATTCTGGTTGTGGTAGTAGTTGTTGCAGTTGCAGTTGCAGTTGTAGTTGCATTTGTAGTTGTAATTGTAGTTGTAGTTGTAGTGTAGTGTAACATTCCGAAGCGAAGCAAATCTGCGAGACTTCCTCCATTTTCGAAGGTGGCAACATCAAAAACCAAGCAATTCTGCGAGACTTCCCGCAAACCGACAGTTACGTGCAGAGCTGACGGCCTCGTGCCAATGCGACTTGCGATTTTTCCACGCCATGTCTCTAAAGTACTGCGCCTGCCATGAAAAAGTGAAGCCAAGTCATACAAAGTGCTGCGCGTGTCACGCAACATGACTTCAACAAGCCTGAAGATCTAATGTTCCAAAATGCAACCCCTCTCAGGAAATCAGCGCCCTGACCTCTCAACATGTCTGATCGACATGTCTCTAGCACTGCGCCTGCCACGAAAAATGCATCTTTCCAGATCCTCTTCAAATGTCCCACGCCTGCCATCGTTTTAGAAAATGCTACAAAAACAAACACGTTTAGCTCACTTTTGACAAGGTGCAGAATCCCTTGTGCATGCCACACAAAACGAGGCCTGAGCATCCAAAAATGGTCCAAGCATGCGGTGTTTTTAGCATTTTGACTTCCACGTGTGCTTCGCGCCACTGCGCTGTGCACTTTTTCAACAGCTCAACTTTTAACAGTGGTCCGACTGAGGCGTTTTTAACATTTTGACTTCAAAATGTGCTTCGCGCCACAGCGCCATGCACTTTTCCAACATCTCAACTTCCAAAAGTGTTCCGAAGGTGGCAGCTTTTAACACTTTTGACTTCCAAATGTGCTTCGCGCCGCAACGGCGTGCACTTTTTCGACATCTCAACTTCCAAAAGTTGCCGGGACCCGTGAGTTTTTTTTCGCTTTTTACTTCCAAACGGGCTTCTCGCCACAGCACCGTGTATTTTTTCGACGTCTCAACTTCCAAAAGTGGTCCGAGCATGAGGTGTTTTGCACCTTTTTACTTCAAAATGTGCTTCGCGACACAACGTTGCGCAATTTTTCATCTCTCATCTGCCCAGATGGCTCCGCACCCGCCGCTTTAGCGAGCCTACTTTTCGACCCTCCGGAGCCACAAAACATGGGAAAAATACAGACTTTCGCGACTTTCCTACCTTTTCGCGCACCTGCATCTTCTCTCTTCTGACTTTCTCATCTCTTATCTTCTCTCTTCTGGCTTTCTCCCTGCTGTGAGCTATTCACATCTTGGCTTTTCCATCTGTCCATATTGTCGGAAGGTTGACTTCTAAACTTTCCTCGATAACTACATGCATCATGATTCTTCCTACATCCCCCATGTTTCATGACAGTGACAGGAGTTTCACCATGGTGGCCCCCCAAACTGCGCCAAACTGCGCCAAAGCTGGTGAGGTCCTTGGATGGCGTTCTGTCCTTTTTCGAGCAGGAATCCTTTGCCTTCAGCAGGATGATCACCTCCAGTTTTTTGTCCGGACCTAAGACGATGACGGCTGGAAGAGCTGAAGTCTGACAAAATCCAGTTTTTTTTGAAGCGTTTGACTGACGAGTAGGCAAAACATGCCAAAGTCATCCAAAGTCTTGATATGTCTTGATGAAGGAATGTCATGTGATATCATGTGATATCATGTGATGTTTTGCTCAGGGTGCCTGGACCAATTTGCTACGTGCCAAAGATCGACAGTTTTGTCATTTGTGCCTTGGACCGTGGACCAGACTGGCGGCAGCCACAGCTTCGATGACAAACTCGGATACCGCTATGCAGCTGAGGCACGAATGCAATGTGTATAGAGGCATATCGGTATCAGGCTGCGCCGTGCTGATATCCGGGGATGGGTCACGCATTATTCATTACTACTTATTTATATAATGTCGACTTCACATTAATTAATTTATCATGGTTTATGAATCAATGGGGTACCCTCCAAATAGTGATGATATAATACTTAATTGGTACCTCCCCAAGTAAACAGCCTAGGGGTTATCAATCCAGGGTTGACAGTAGTAGTTGATTTGCTTCATTCCCTGGAGATTTCACAGGTTGCACATTTCACAGCTTACAGCCGCCGAATGATACCAAATGCAGTCAGTTCAAATGTTGGGAGTCATGTTGGGAGGCTTCGGTTTTAAGCCATCAGCATGTGGCCATGGGCGAAAATCATCAAATATGGTCGAAAACTGAAATTGAATCAACTATGAAGATGAGTTTCGTGGGTCCAAACAGCCATGGTGCATCGGCTTTTCAGGTTCTAGCAGCGGCTGCTGATAATGTGGATCAAGCACCAGGTGGAGTCCGGCCGTGCTCAATTGAGCAGTGATGTGTGGAGACTTAACGTCATCTATATGGGAAACCAGCATAATCATAGGGATGCAGTTGATATCTGACGGTTGATTATTTCTTTGGGGGATCATATTTACTACCTACTGGTTTATTGGGATCATGATGACCCACCACGGGAATCAGGCCAACCGTTGGATGTAATCGAGGGTTTTGAAGATTGCTCAATTTGGAGGGAGGTAGGAAGGGTCAAAACCACATATGAATGGAGATTCATAGACCCAATATGACATATTTTCAGTAATGGATGACCATCCCCTGAACCATGGAAGAACTCGAAGGGGTTTTTCTTGATCCGGTGTGAACAAGACAAAGCTGGAAGGTGAAGGTGGTTCGGGCAAAAAAGTCCAAGCAGATGGCTCAGAGTTTGTGGTGGAAGATTTGGTTCACAGGTTCAAGTTTCTTTTTTGTGTGTTTCTTACTGTCCATATTTTTGATGATGACACTGATAATTTCGGGGATCAAAATATGCTGTACAAAATGCACTTGAAGAAGATGCTGACAAGAATCACACAATAGAGCGCGTTCTTTCAACCAATGCCATTATCTTCAGCTTCTATCAAGCAAGGTGGATTGGTCCACCAACATTGGTGAGCATGCTGGGATCCCAGAAGCTGTGCACAGATACAGATCATCGCATCCATCAGAATGAATCAACATCTTGTTGTTGAGTGAAAATTATCAACCCAGGAATCAACTCGTCTTTTGTTTTGGCCTGCAATTTGGAAGAACCATAATCAACCAAACGAGAGCCACCAGTGGTAAGGCCAGAAGTATCGAAGTGGTGCGATTTACACGATCTCTGTCCGCAAGCCAGCAGGACCCAAACTGAAGATGATTTGCAATCCACTGAGCTTTCTTGTTTCGTGAAAGCACCAACTCGGCATCAGGAGATCCTGGTGGTGGGCGAACAGACCATCTTCACCCTCAAGGAGATGCAAGTCTGGAGAGAATCTGCGGTGCCCAGGGGCTTAAGCCTTAATAGCCTTGATCCATAGCCGTTTCTCTCAGCCACAGATGAAAAAATACGCTGCAGGACAGTGGCGGAATCCGCTTGCAGAAGCGCCTGGCAGAGTATGGCATCAGTCAGTTACCCAGTCAATGCGTCCATCAAAAATGTGAGCCCACTATAGCCCACTCATTGTTTGGTTATGGTGTATTATGGTCACTCGCAAAAAATTAGCTTGGTTTTAAACTTGCACAACCTAGACCCCTTCATTTTTCAAGGGGTATGTAAAGGTCACATGCAGTAATCTGTGATAATCTGTGGATATTCCCGTTCATCTGGGATACAAAAGCCATAAATCTGTGGATTTCTTTTTTTGGGGTTGCACCATACCGCCGCAAAAACGCGACGCTCAGCTGCATCGGTGGCTTACAAGATGCCACCAGAGTCAGCCGATGTTTGGAAGCCCAGGGTGTGTGATTGGATAATTCGTAAAATGTGGCCTAAGTATTGTAAACATTGGTAAAACAAATGGTAAATAAATGGTAAACACTGGTAAATATGGTGAAACCACATAAAGCAAAGTCATATGATGTCAGATGAATTTGCACAGGATTTCGATTGGGGGATTGTGTGTTACCAGGTTGGACTATACTGATAGAGTGTTTGGATGATCCAATTTTGACCCAGGTGACCCATAGGTACGAACTTGCAACTCTGGGTAGTTGGGATTATTATAGCACCTATCCTCTGACTTTTGACAATCAAACAAGGAATCTATTAAATTCCCCAGTTATATATATATATATATATATTTAGTTCATTGTTGGTTCAATGATGTTTTCCATTTTGACGCCCATTTACTGTAGTTCAGGGATTTCCCAGCCAGCCAAGTTTGATTATATACCTTAGTATACTCCTAAGATCTCCTGACAAGGCATTGCCAAGCCACAACTTGATGCTGGGCACAAATACTGGCTGGCCCCTCAGAAACGGCCTTAGGTATGTCTGAAATTGACAATGGTACACCCAAAAATGCAATTTCAATTGGGAAATCATGATAAGCCAACAAGCTTGGGGGTGTCCTATTTTCAAACAAGCCCATTTCAGCTGGCAGTGTACAATGAGTGACAGCTTTGTTAATGATTTGTCCCAGGTCACTTGTTGATCTTGAAGGAAATGCAGCTTGTGTGGTGTGCGCGCTTGCAGGGTATAGCTGAGAGCTAAGGATACAGCAAGATATCTGCAGTGAGTAACATCACCAATGTTTTCGATTTTAGATAGATGGTTGTATTGAATTGACGTTGAGAAGCTGTGTCTTACAGTTCTTAGCTTCCTACAACGTGCTCGGGCTTTCGTTGCAGAGTCTGATTTGGGTTGGCACATGCTCATATACTAGAATATCTAGAGTCTAGATTCATCCGAGCTATATATTTTACACAAATACAAACAAATCACACTGGACGCAGTAAACAATCACACTTTGTGGATTCCTTTCCCAGTTTTGATTAAACATGCTGAAAAACGTATATCACATGTTGAGCTCGGGAGAAATCTGGCCCAGGTCCCAGCTCAAATTTGTGTAGACACGCTTGGCGGTGTGAGAGGTCGTCGGAATGGGGAATTTGGCCATCGATTTCATGCGGTTGATTTGGAAGATGTGGATTTGGATCTTATGGATTCTACATGAATTTACCACATTTTATCAAGAACCTACAGAATATTATCTAGATAATTCTGGCAATTTTGCCAGAGCCTTGGATGGTACCAAAGGATTTTC
This sequence comes from Symbiodinium sp. clade C Y103, assembly GCA_003297045.1. Lineage (NCBI taxonomy): Eukaryota > Dinophyceae > Suessiales > Symbiodiniaceae > Cladocopium > Cladocopium sp. clade C. The sequence goes on along the minus strand of BGPT01000161.1, from coordinate 278,717 downwards.
TGATATTTTCCGGTCAATTTTCCCTGAAAGAACCAAAGTGGTGGTGCCGACCAAGTCGTGCTGCCTGCAGGGATGATGGTGCTGATGGATAGCAAGGGCAAATTGCAGGTCACCTATCTTGGCTGGAGACTCAATGTGTTGAGACCAGAGTTGTGCTTTCTGTTTCAACCTACTTGCATAATGAGGGAGGATAATATATGAATCGTTGCAAGTAGGATAAACATGCTATACCTCCAATTGTTGATTATTGATGATCTGTCATTTGCAATTTGATGTATATAATTTGTACATACAGTGATATTAAGCTGTCACAAGTAGACCCTGCGGGCGCAAAATGAGCGCATTGCTGAGCAGGCACCGACCCTCCAACTGCCAGTTTGGTGAATACCGAGATGAAGGCTGCTGTAGTTGTCAAAATTTGTCAATGGATTGATTCATATTGATTCATATTTATCAATGGATTCACATTGATTCACACTAGTTTTCATAGTTTTTCCTTTGGTATCCATTGATTAGCCATCATTGGCCATTGCCGCTTTCCGAATTCTTTGCCTCAGGAGTTGAATTACGACGAGATGGAAGAAGAACATCAGGAGCAGATCCTTTTCCTGTGATGGGTGCCCAAAATTGGGGCTGGACCTCAACCAGCCATGGCATTTTTCGGTGAGACCAGCTTGGCAGGAGTTGCTTAGAGTCATTCGGCCTGGATCTCAGCACTGCGCAGTCCCAAAGATCTGAGCCAGTCATTAAAGGTACCTCGGCTGGTTGCTTATTGTAGGGGATGATATGGGATGATATGGGATACCTACACATCACCAGTATTTTTGATGGATCATCTTTCAACGATAGGAAAAAGATCCACAGGCAGACACACGGCGATGGAGCTGCTGAGCCGGAAGAGAGTCTGGCCATCGAAGCGCAGGTGCTTGGTGGATTGGGAGTATAGTAACCTCCGAAAAGATGCAGAAAAAGGTAAGTTTAGCATAGTTTATTTAGGATGTGATAGATCTTTAGTTAGTTGCCATTCAATTCTTGGAATCGGACTTGACTGTTCTGCACTTTTGTGGAGGTTAATTCGGGGTATGAGGCAACGACACCATGATACATAATTAATAACCAATAAAGAAGGGGATATGAACCAAGCATGTTGATGCATGTTGGTGGTTATGGTCTTATTTGACCAGCTGAATATCCCAAATGAATCCGAATGACAACATGTGTAACTGGGAAGGATTGAAACAAACTAGGGTTATGCTATGCTGATCGATCCACGTTTCAGGTGCCTCAAGTGCTGGATTTGGGCATGAATGAGGATGACTGTGATGCTGCCCCTTGGATGCATCACAATCATGATCCTGAGTAGATAGAGAATGATGTAGAGAATTTTTGGCAACTTCAATGCCGTCTTTTCCCCCTGGCTGGTCCAGTTATGTCCAGTTTGATATTTCGTCATCTCTCGAAGATGGGTAGACCTGCTCGTTCCTTAGCCAAGGATGATCCTGTTGGGCGTTCTGATGGTCTCGCTCTCAGTCGCAATCCGTGGGTCAGAAAACAATCTCAAATCATGGTGTTTGATTCATGTTGATTCATGATATTGATGAGGTTAGATTGGTGATTCACCATTAATATCCATTAATCGTTTCTACTTGAGGATATGGGTTTGATGATGGTTGACATTCGTGATCCAAATTGGTTGGGGGTTAGACGACTGCTGATGCTTTGTGTCTTAAGTTCACCAACATTCACCAACCATTACTCGAACTCGAGGTCTCCGTTCTTTTGGACCTTGAGTTGCCCTCTGGTTATTTAATGTGGAGATGTACTGTAGCTATGGACAATCAGCATTTCGAATAGGTAAATCATCATTTTTGTTGGCCCTTTTCCATAGCTATGTTAAATAATCAGATGGTCAATTCATGTCAGTTCCAATTTTTCACATGCATGTTTAGAATTTTTCCCCCTTGGGTTCATCGTTGGATTTCCAGACTCTCACCAGGCATGGTGATGCAACTCACGGTGCATATCATCGTGACGCTGGGAGGGAGCAAAGCGGTCGAGAATGCGCGGGCCTCAAAGCGGCCCCCGCAACGAGACCGGACTGTGGATTCCCCAGGTCTCCAGTATAGGGCTCACCTCAGTTGGATGTGTCTAAAGAGTCTAAACATGGGATATCATGGGATAATGATGAACCGCTGGATCTTGGGATTTCCAATGCAAGCTTCTTCGGTCGCTGAACGTTGTCCGAGGTATCAATTACATTGAAGGCACGGCAGAACTCAGCAGAATTTGTGCCTTTGAATCCAGCATCAGTTACTGTACCCTCAGATTTTGGACATGCCGTCCAGTTCTATATACAGTTGGATTATATAGTATAGATTGTAACCCACATTGGAGGATGGTCATCAATCCATTTTCATGGGGATTTAGATTCCCAGTATATGATGGATGAATGACCATAAATCATATTACATTTTGACCCTGGCACATATATTATATACATGATGTTTGGGATTGTTTGGGCATGTTTGTATAGGGTTGCAATTACTTTCCCCCAAATCTTTGCTGGTTGGTATTCCCTTACCCACAATCTGAGCGTTATTTTTGCAGGAATTGGAGTATCCCGTATCCCCCAACCCCGGTAGATCCCGCGCTGTACTGCAGCTGCAGGCGCCCCAGTGCTTTCACCTTTCACAGAACTCGATTTTCATCGAGAAGGTGGCTGGCAAGTCTGTGGTGATCGGCCACGCACCACGATTTTTTTGTTACAAATCATGTTATGGTTAGGAGTGGTGAAGACCCATGAGAAATTTGGAGATTTGTATAGTTGGATATTCTTAAGATGATGAGAATTTGGACACTTGCTGTATCTCCTCATTTGATTGATCAAGACAAGTGGCTGCTGGCCAATTCTCACCAATTTTTCTGTTAGTGTAAATGCCATGGCGTTTCTCATAGTTTTTCTTAGTCGCCATGTCTCTCCATTTTCTCTGTCCAAATGGAACTCCGAAGTGCTGACTTTCGGAGGTGGAACCCGGTGGTCCTCCGGTTGTCATGTCAGTCCTAGTTCGAGTGCCCGGGAACCAAGTGTGGATCAAGTGTGGTTTCGATTAAACCTACAACAGTTATACAAAACAGGGATTTATACACACAAATTGGGATTTAACATGATTTCAGTTAAGCATCAAAAACTGAGGATCTAGATCAATTGATTTGGGTATGTGCCACAAAAACTGAGACCTGGACAGACCAATGAACTGGTCATCTTGAGTAGAAAATCATCCCATCCCAGGGCCAGTGAGAATAGTTGGTAGCAGCACCAAAGCGAGCATTAGGTGGAATAAGATCCTTTGCTCGGGCCTGGAAGTGATGGCATGTGCATCGTGCGCCTGGGAATGGCAGTGGTGGGGACAGTAAAAGGAGTTTTTTTGGCAACGAGTATGTCGCAGTGTATAAAACTCAGGTTTATTTTATACCCCACATATCCCCACATCCCATTTGATTACCATCATTTACCAAATTTTGCCATTTGCAGGGGATATAGAACCATAGCCACAAGAGAGGGTCTATTCTTGGGGTTAGCCGGTGATCATTTTGGACACGAAACCAATCGCTGAGACTGACTCGTGGCAGGTATTTCTCTGTGAACAATGAGCCGCGCACTGTGGCAACCACTTTTGGTTTGCCATTTGCTTTGGTGGCCGGGTTCCCAACATTTTCCCCAAGGGTCCCAAATGTTTGACTGAACCAACTCCAATCAGTTTGACGCCGCATTTTGTGAGCTGAAGTCTGAAGGCAAAGCCAATTCCACCAGTCAAGAATGCCAACCACAAGATCCAGCTGGATTGCAACAAGTCTGACTCTCAATATGGGTCTCATTTGAGATGTCCGGTGTTGAAGTCGATTGCAACACTTTTTGATTTGTGCATCAACGCGGTCCTTCGAATGCAAGTGAGCTGAAAATAGTTAGAGGATCCCGGCTACCTCAAGATGATTTTCTTGACGAGAAGATTTGCTTGTGTCGCCCACTTTCATATCAGTTCCTCATCAAATCCTTGCTGAAGCACGCTTGGAAGAAATCCTTGCTGAAGCACGCTTGGAAGGCAGCCTCCTCCGCTGCAGACCTTGTTTGCAGGGCTGCTCAACCAACCACATGTGCCCAGATCTCAGCCACATGAGCCTTTGCGGCCTTTGGGAGGGGGAACATTCAGCATCTGGCGATTGGATGCACCAAAATTGGATTTTTTTTCCGCCTTTGACTTAGTGCTGTGTGACAGCCGTAGAGACAACCAGCTACGCGTGAAATCCCCACCAATGATTGTGAACATGAATTCAACAAAAAACAAACAATCCAAACAAAACAAAACACAACAAATTCAGACGACGCACACCTGGGGACAGTCGAATGCACGGATGCAAGATGACGAATGCCAGATCGAATGCATACGAATGCATTGTCTTAAGGTGGATACACAAGTGCCGATCTGTATATCCACTAAGGACGGAATGGCATACTCATTTTTCTTTTTTTCCATGGGGGTGGCGACAATATTATGCAGTTTTTGATACGGCAGGGCACCGGTGGTTAAAGATGCAGTCAATTTAACAGCGGGGACCCAAAAACTATTTCCAAGATCCTTCATGGCTCCTGCCCACTCACCAGGGAAGATTGGACACTGGTGGTGGCGAGTCCAATTAACAATACGGTTCCAAGTAAAACTTTGCTGTGAAAGTTTAAGTTCAGTTTCAGCATATTCTAAGTTTTGATCGACAAGACAATATTGGCACTTCGCTGATTTTTTCCCGTTAGGTTTGACCGGAAGGGGTACTATGGTTTTGCTATATAATGCAAAGTCGATATATATATATATACATGTATATATGTATATATAATTCCAGCATGGCTGTTGGTACAGGCACATTATGCACAAAAAAGGGACCATTGGGGATCCGTTTGGCAAAGTCCAGTATAGCATCAGGGTGAATCTTGACCGGGGATTCTGTGACCTTAGATGCCATATGCTTAACAAAATTACAATATTCAGTCAGGAATTCCTGTTTAACCGACGACTTGGCATAATGGCTAGTCGCTTTTGCAAACGTGGGGTTCCAGTCAAGGAGGGCTTGTTTTGCGTAAGAATCCACTGCGTTATTTGCCATTGCTTGCCATTTCAAAAATGGATCATCAATACTCTCAACCTCGGTATGGGCTTTAGTCTTAGTGGTCTCAATCATATATGGGGGACGACTACGAATTTGAAACCATACCCTCTCCCACAAATCATGATGGTCTTGTATCTTAGGTGTGATNTTTAGTCTTAGTGGTCTCAATCATATATGGGGGACGACTACGAATTTGAAACCATACCCTCTCCCACAAATCATGATGGTCTTGTATCTTAGGTGTGATATTACAATGATGACAACCACACAGATACTCCAACATTGTTAACGCAGCTTCACAATCAATGTAGAGGTGAGCCCGGTAGCAACCCAACAAAGCGCCCCAGATTGCAAAAACTTCACCACGATATGCACTATGATCAACACCTGGGACAGGGGATGCAAAGATCTTTGTGTGTTCAGTTTGAAAAGGCTGGCACTTCACTGCAGCACCGGATGAGATGCAACAAATCTTCAAATCTTGGTGAAACGCCGAACCATCAACAAACACATGTGCAGTCTCCATGTTCACCGGGGGGACTACATTCTCCGGCCATGGAAGTTGATTTTCCCACAGCACTTTTGAAAAGGACAAGTCCAAGGGAATCAAACCAAGCAGTTTCGTTGCAACAGGTTGTTTAGTCAACCAATTGAAAAGAGGTTTGGCATTGAATCTTTGGATTTCAAATTTTTTACAATTGAAAATGCGGTGTTCGCGATTGTCTGTTACACCACAAACAGAACATTCAGGGTGAACATTGGGATTGAATNAATCTTTGGATTTCAAATTTTTTACAATTGAAAATGCGGTGTTCGCGATTGTCTGTTACACCACAAACAGAACATTCAGGGTGAACATTGGGATTGAATTTTGCATACATGTTACCGGTGCAAGCAGCTCCCGTAAAGTGTGTCACAAATAGCTGCTTCTGGTCGGATGGAAACTTATTCAAGACTTTCATCATCAAATATTCATCAATTGAACTGATATCAAAATCTTTCCGTGATTGGGCCTTGTGGGCAGCATGCGTTGTCCATAAGACCCGTAGCCAATACTTCAAGAAGGTNATATTCATCAATTGAACTGATATCAAAATCTTTCCGTGATTGGGCCTTGTGGGCAGCATGCGTTGTCCATAAGACCCGTAGCCAATACTTCAAGAAGGTCACTGAACATGCCACCCAATTGAATTGGAATCCAAGTGCGTGCTGGAGGAATCCATCTGGCAAGGGTGTCCAACCGATTGCTTTAAATGTCTTACCAAGGCTAACTGCCGGGCCTGGCCCAGCTGGTGAATTGACGATTCTATCAAGAAACCCCGTTTTAAAAGAGGGAAATTTTTGGAAGAACCTTCTCCAAAACAAGCAGGCACGGATGACCCCTTTTAATTGTGGGTCAACTGGGCATTGATTGAACAAGGTTCCAATCCACGGACTTGCACTTGCCTGCTTCCTATGCATTGCAGCCAATGTTGCTGTACGAATCGTTCTCCATTCTGTACATGGTACATGCTGCAATTCAGACCCATAGGCCATAGTTCCAAATCCGCAGGAATGGATCATTTTCCGCTTAAATTGCACTGGGACCTTAGTCTTCTGGATCCTTTTAAGGACACGCGTAGCCTTTTCAGCACGTTTTTTCCCAGCAGTAGTTTTCTTCCTTTTGTTATAATTAATGTCACAACCAAGGTCGACTGCATGGGTCTTAAACGGGAAAGTGTGACCATCAACTTGAATATTGCTAAGAGAATTTTTCCATGATAGTTTGGTTGCCCACACCCAAGACTTTGGAAAGGAAATAGCCATTCGAAGGCTGGAAACAACTTTTGAAAGGGTGAATATGGCTGGTTTGATCTGCAATGGGGCATTGGCAATCAGGCCCCAATTGTCGGCATAGCACAATGGCTGAATACCCGGATGCATTGCAAGGAAAACTTCATAGGCCAGCAGTGAATATACGGCCATCAAGGAAACCGACAAGGCACACCCCTCTGCTATCCCTGTGGTAGCATTGAAAAACACCGAGCAATTTCCTTGGATATCGAATGATCGACGAATATTTTTCAAAAGGGACATTAGCCCTGTAATATACTGATGGGGGATTTTGATTTTTTCTAATAGCATCGCACTTGGTGCCCATGGGATCATGTTATAACATTTGATGATATCAATTACCACCCCACACCTATCTTCCCGATTCCAACCGGCATCCTCAATTACTGTCGCAGTATAAGCTGCCAAGGTATCGGCTGAAATGCCACCAGCAGTGGCAGCAACTTGCGGGGGTAAAATTGAACCAATATGGCGTAGCACTTCAAGGCTTCTGAGTCTTGACCAGGTCCTGTATATCTTAGGCAAAATGGAAATTGGGCGGATATCTAAAGGCGATTTAGGTTCAAATCCCTTGGAAAGTACAACAACCCTTGCTTGAGTCCAAAGGTCAGGCCACTTTGCCCCCTTCTCAATCGTAGACAGGATGTCTAACAAGAATTGAAGTAAAGGGCCGCGAACAAGTAACAACTCAAAAGTGGAAAAACCATCTGCTCCTCTGGCGGAATTCTTCTTAACGCCTTTGAGATTCGCAAGCCAGCGATCTGGGACAAGTGGCTGAAACTCACACGTTGGGCAGTCATTGATGCACCGGATGAAAGGCTTGAAATCATCCCAATAGTCAGCAGGTTCGTGACATGGGTCACGCTTCCACATTTTGCCCCACTCATCGATCAAGCACTGGTGCATAGATGCGGGATCGACTGAAGTCACAGGCTGTGTAATTTCTACATCCTTACAATCTTTAAGAGTTACCGGGGACTCTAAGAGAATACCTTGGGGATGGATTTTACTGATCGATCTTACTTGGCCTTGGAAGGTTATGGGGTATTCACGGGAAATACCTTGGGTGCNAGAGAATACCTTGGGGATGGATTTTACTGATCGATCTTACTTGGCCTTGGAAGGTTATGGGGTATTCACGGGAAATACCTTGGGTGCTAACCATGGGTACCCAAAAATGGATGGTTTATTTCATGGAAAATCCTATTAAAATGGATGATTTGGGGGTACCCCTATTTTAGGAAACCTCCAAATAGTCATGACTACCCTCTGGTAATTTGTTACATAGTTATTGAACATGGCCATAGAAATAGTTGATTTTCTCATTAAACATGGTGATTTTCCATAGCTATGTTAGTTTAACCAGAGGCTACTTGGTGATTCATCCCACTTCGTAAGTGGGTTATATCCCAGTTACAGTATATATATATATATATAAGTGGGATGATATAGGGTTCATACTTATCTGGGGATGGGTCAAAACCTATTATTACCATATGACTGGGGGAATAACCATCCATTAGCCAGCTATTATGATATATGATGATATAGTAACCTCACTGCGACCTACCTGGAATTATGGTTGATTAGGGGAATCATCCCAATAGTTGGCCTCCCTATTTCAGGTGAGTGAAATATTAAATGTTATAATTTACCCAGAGTCATCCAGAATCATGATTATCTATGCATATTTAGGACATTACCTCGTCATACATGGGGACATTTTTGATGTTTTTGAAATGCGGATTCTTACCTGGGGATTTGAACCAAACCAACAAAGAATAGGTTACGTGAACCAACAAAAAATGTGGATATTTACTGTATCTAGATCTAAATGGGGTTTTCCCTTCCTGTAGGTTTTTTCTGGGGACTTTAAGCATCAACAGTTGAGATTTCCCATCAAAAAAAGGAGAGTTGCATCAACAATGACTTAGGTGGCATGTATATTGGTGTGTATGAACATGGGTTTTATCATGGATGCCCCCTTGTTTGATTTCTATTGTTAAATTATGACCAATCAGTCAGTAGCATATATTGGACAAGCCCAAAGAAAAGCTCAGGACACGTCCCTACTGACCTACTGGAACTCTGACAAAGAGGGGGGGCTAATCATCCCTTAAGAAGGCTTGATTATAGCCTTATATATCCCCATCATGTCCCCATTATATCCCCATCATAACCCGTTAAAAAACCTTTGGGCTGCCGCCTTTGGAGTTCTCATTGAAGCCAGGCTGCGTCACATGGATTACTGCGCGGAGTATGGCTTTGAATACCAGGGGGTTTGCTCACGCATGGTACTGACACCACAGACTGAGCCTTGGTGTGTTTGATGATGTAAAAAATCCATCGAACCTGTGATGTTAATGTGTTAATAGCTCATATGACAAGGATTCTCAGGAATCCTGAAGCAATGGTTGAACGATGTTTAAGCTGCATGTGCATTTAAATATCATTTGACTATGGCAAACATGGGGATTAAGCTTGGCCATGGAAGGGTTGGGAAGTTTGCAGAAGGGAGTCGCCATGACCGCCAGGACATTCACTATACAATCTCTTCGTCCAAGCGGCCCCATAAATCCTTGATGAAGGTAAAATCGAATGGTGAGAAGCATTTATGCACAAAAGTATAAAAGTATATACATACATTATGGATATACGTACATATATATATATATATACATATATATATATGTACATTAATATGTAAATGTAGGTATACATACACTATATATATATATATGTATACGATTACATAGCCATATTAAGACATGTGCTTGTGCTTGTCATCCGAACATGCAGTTGCTTTGCGGCTGCAGAAGATCAGCAAGTCTCCTCACAATTTCCACATCGCAGACTTTCTATGATTGTCCAAGTTTACATAGGTACACAACACATAACTCATATAACTATGTGTATATAATATATATATATATACTCTGAACTCTACGTATCTGGAACTTTGTTGGAACCTGAGAGCTGGAAGGCGCTGTCCGGCGAAGTTGTGGCAGAGATCTATGTGAAGAAGAGCCAGCCCTGGTTGGATGCTGTACCATTTGGCAGGCTATGCCATCAATGGCAGATCAAAAGTTTCCACCCGATGCAGGACGGCAAGATGATCTTTCCACGCCCTCGCCTTAGTGAAAGTGTGCCTTGGGATGCTATCCCATTGGAGTTGCAAGTGGTCACCAGCAATGAACCGCCGGTGAACATCGGGTTGTGGCCGGGAAGGGCTCGATGAGTCAGGGATCTCAGCACTGTGCAGTTGCGGGACCTCGTCCTTCGCATTCGATAGGTAGAACAGGATGGTAAACCCAAAATTGAAGACCATCCCCGAAGGAGTTTTATTTGTAGGTACACCCCTATTTGGGAGATGTAAAATGACACCCAAATGGTTTGAAAATGGGATTGTGTATTTTTGCATTTACCACATGAACTATGATTAATGGTAGATATATCAAGAGTTAATGCGGTTTATATTACACATAGGGAATAGCAACTTGTATGGAGTATCTCCGTTACATCCCTTCATGTCCCCGTGACACTTCTGTTTTCATTGGTCAATTCCCATGTTTTACGGCGGGGCACCAACTTGTATAATCCATTGTAAGCAAGTCAGATGTTGTTGTCGTCAATACATGATGCTTAGTCCCTTTTCCCAGTATCATGAATGCCTTAGGAATATGGTTATTCCAAAAAAAAATACACATATATTTTCATATATTCTTAAGCCATTCAGTAGCCATATTGAAAAACATGGTGCTTGTTATACAGCCTTGAACAGACTGGGGATGAACTGACCCAGGATCGCTGCTGGTTGATCATCACCCAAGCCTTTGCAGAAGGGCATGTGGCGTCAGTCCACGGAGCTGCAGGACAGTTGCAATGGGGACCCCGTTGTCTTAAACACATGGGATGATGAAACAACAAGACATTGTGGAATAAATATATTTGTAAATATGATATTTAGTACTCCGGAGGGAGCGGTTCGGAGCTAGGGGTATCTATATTCAATCATTGGGGAGCTAAGGAACAACTAAGAGTTTCCCAACCACATGATAGATGGGGTATTGAAGCATCAAACATGTGGACGCATGTGGACAATTTTCGACATGGTGATTCAAACAAGAGAGATCAAAGAGAGTGATAGTGGATTGTATTTACATTACCAGAACATGTCATCACAAGCGGTCATTGCATTTATCGAACATGTATATAGGTGCAATTTATACCAGACCATCAGAACGATGATGACAATAAGCAATAACGATGATGATTTGAGCCTCAAATATGAGTGGATATTCCAAAAAACAAACATGAGGAAGACCATGGAAAACTACACACAAACAGGCTTTGGTGCCACCGAATGAAGATTTCAACGTCAATGAAGAACACAAGCGTCCCTGAAATGGTGGACGACATGGGGTAAAAAAGGATGTTACCCTCCGGTTTCATCAAACACCGAGATGGAAAATCCGTGGAAAATCCAATATTTTCCAATTAAATTTAAGATCTCCATAGGGAATTCCCATTGCCATGTTTGATTCCCGGAGGGTAGCTTTATGAACGTATATGAACGTTAAGTGGCCATCGACAGGACTGGGGAAAAGCGAGACAGTGAAGGACTTGTCACTGGAAGCTGGCGTGTGTCTGGATTGGCAGATGGCCTGGCGGGTTCTTACAATGGGGCAATTGATGGGGAAACTGAGAAAATGACCTCACCATTATTACCATAATACTAATTCATACTACATATATATCTACATATGATATGTATACATAATTATACATATACATGTTTCCATGATGGGTGTAGTTTTAGAAAGAGAATCCATTACAGTTCGTAGGTTTATTTCAGGAGTGAAGTTACGTGTCCAGTTTCGTCATGGGGAGTTGGAGACGAGTGCCGCACGGGAACGACGACGTAGTGTGGCGTATACTGTGGCACACTTCGACCATAATTATTTGATGGAGTGTATCAACTACAGTCCAAATTAGTTTCCCATTTTACTTGGTTCAATTCCAAGTCATTTATGACCTGTTCTTGTTGATGTGGTTTGATTCTTTCTGATTCGATCTCCATTTTGCTGAGCTTTGCTGGGTATACACCCTCTGGTAATTTAAGATAGCTATGGAACATCACCACTTTTTAAATGAACATCATCTATAAATGTGCCATGTTCCGTCGCTATGTTAAATTAGCAGAGATATGAGATATGGTATAAGGTGAGGCTCCCCCCGGTTATAAGTTGATTTAAAATCCCCGATAGTATAGTTATGCCCCCCCTTCACCCTAGTTAACCAAGTTGTAGATCAACTTAGCTCCATGGGAATTTCAGGTACCTAGATATGCCTCAAATATATGGCTTTACATGGTACAGTGCCACTAGTTTAGGTACCTGAAATGGTCATTGATCAGCTATCTAGGGCCTCCCCTGTGTATATATCTCCTGACCTGACTTGACCCATAGCGATGTGGCTTCACCCCCAGGTATTGCCCCACACTGCGCTGCAGTGCCTACACCACGGCGGAGGATATTTCACGGGTGCTGGCCGCTCCTCTCATTTTGAACTGGATTTCAGTTGCTATACACAGTATATAATACATGGATAGATACATACACCAAAGTCTCAATTTACCCATTCTAAGAACTGGGTAATAATTTATTACCCAGTTCTTAGAATGGGTAAATTGAGACTTTGGTGTATATGTAGTAATATAATTCGAGTATCTGTAGATACTTTTACCACTTGTTGTTCGATAAAGACCGTGAACCTGCCTCCAGAAAAACCGTTTCAGGGGAGAGAAGCCCAGTTGATGCAATTGCAAGTCATTTCACCAGGTAGATGTGGGGATCTTATATATCACATCATATAACATTACATAACACAGACAGTACTCACTGCACAACTGTGTATATAACTGTATATATATAGATAATTATATACACATAATTAACCTCAATCATAGAAATATGTGATTCATTATTGATTTCCCAGGATCATTACTTTCTGTTAGTTTATATCTTAACTCTTGGATTTGTGGTGGAGATCCGTCACTTGCATGGGTGAAAGGAAGCACCAAACAGAACTAGGGGGATCCATTGTGCTACCTCTCAGCTGACCTCCCACGCCAGATTCCAGTGATTGTCCTCCCGCAATCAAACACGGCAATGGAAAATCCTCATTCGTAGATGAACCTCTCATCAAAACCTGTGCATTTATAGGGGATTTTGCATTGCCATGTTTGAGTACCAGAAGGTATCGTTAAGATTTTCACTTAAACCAATCCAACAATCCAATGAAACATTACTTTCCATATTCCCAATAAGGAGTTCCTTCTTGTTGCTGGGTGTTCGCCATTTGCTAAGGCGAACGCACATCCCACATCCATGAACTGAGTCATACCCATCTTAGCCTAGAATCATCGTTGTGTACAGTTAAATGGTGATATGATGTGATATGCATTTAATTACTTCCCCAAATATTAAACACCACCAATATTAAACACCCTCTAGAAACCATGATTCAGTAGGGGATTGATATCTATATCTGGGCCCATTTAGGGTGTGTTCGGGGGATGGGATGATTCCATCTGAGCTTTCCCATTTCAAATCACTCGTGGTGGTCCGGACGATCTTTTGGAGCATATTATACTCTCCAGAATGGAATTCATGGGGATATCGTGTTCATACCGGGTTCTTCAAAAAAAACAGCCATCAACAGGAAACCACATAGATACCTAAAATTCAGAAGACAACATTGAATTGGGGGCCGGGGGCAAAATAACCTCCATGGTTTTGTACTTAATGGGATGGCTGTTATTTTTGAAGAACCCGGTATCACAGTACTAATGAAATGTACATTAAACTCTCCATATATATATATATATAGTGTATATTTATCCTATACATACATGTATATATGTATATATAATTGCTATATGTATATATATATATATATACGCACGAAATGTGAGATGAATAAGTGAATATGGATGACATTTCCCAGATATGGCATTAAAAAACACATTAAAACCGACATCAGGTGGGTTTGGCCTCGCACGCGAGTTGCTGGCTGTGCCTGGACGCCGTTCAAACGCTTTCCGTGAATTCTTACAGCACCTTGATGGCAGTGCTGAAATGGGCCCCGAAGTTGTGTTTGTTGGTTTATAAACACCACATAAGCCCACTAAATATAGATGTATCATGATATATCTACCAAGAAACCCTAGTTATTGGAGTGATAAGACTTATAAGATGTGAATAAACCAACTTTGCTTATCTAGGGGCCCCACTTTTTGGATTTGCTGAAGGTGATTCGTTATTTTCCCGATGGGAAATCCACGAATAGGGTAAAAAATAACTAGAGACTATCTTCTATTTTGAGGAGCCCCTCAAGCAAATCCAAGCCATCCATGGACCCGTGGAGTTTCTGATTTGTTGGGAGATTTTTTTTCCGTTTTTACGAAAATTACGCCCGGGGATCGACTGGGATTTTTGTCACCTTTTTGTGACATGAGGGTGTCTCTGAAAATGGGCTAGGCTATACTCAACAAACAACAACTTTAATGATAGAGACATAGTGATTAACCAAAGGTATATCCTGTTTTAAGGCAAACCCATACAAGGAGGAGTTGCCCAGATCGTGTCCAAATTGATTTATAGTTTTCTGCAATCATGCATATTATATGTGTATATATATATATACATTTAAATTACATGTGTATATATATATATGATATAATTATGTATGATGTATTTGTTTAAATATGTAAGGGGTAACATGGGAAATATGTGGATGGCAGCACTATTCCACAAAAATATTCTTGGCAAGTACTCGTATTTGTTGATATGGGGTTGCAATCCCAGTTGAGAAGTTGCCAGGACCCATGGAGACAGTTGTATGAAGGTACAGCAAATGGCTGGGATACACTTCTGAGAAACACTTGATCCAATCAAGACAGGAGTGCCGTTGTGGTTTCCCCCCAAACACCTCAGGCTCAGAGTCTCCCGACTGGTCTCATCGTTGGTCTTTTTGTTGGTCTCATCGTTGGTCTTATCCCATTCCGAGGTTTGCTGCTGGGTCTCTTCTTTAAGTTGCGGTCACTGATTTATGCCCAGGAGCAGTGAGTTGTGCCGGAGTGGAGCCAATCCAAACTGGGGACAAAATTGAATGTAAGATGTGCAAAACGCCATTCAATGGTATTTTTTCTTTGGGGAGAGGGCTTCTGATTCCTGTTCAATATCCTTGATTCTTGCGCTGACTCACATTTCGAGGAGGCATAGAATGGTTGCAGGTTGCATTTGCTTGGAACTGCAGGTACTCAACTGTTCAAAATTTTGATTTTACATTTGGCATGATTTTACTAGCCAACAACAGATGTTTTTTTAAAGTGTTCCCTTGAACCAGCTGTAAGATCTCAGGGTCCTTGCACAAGGCTGCTCCAAACTATAGCTATATAAGTTTTATAGCCACAAAATTGGGTGGGTTTCGTACAATTATGTAAAATGATCAAAATCCCCATTTTCTTTGTGACAATATCCCACAGGTGGGAAGTTTGATCACGTTGTCCAAAACGTTTGGTGAACATCTCGATTTGAAGCTCCCAAAACGATCCAACGCTTCTGGGGCCATTGCCCAGGATGAACGGAAAGAGTGGGACGTCTTCTTTGAAGGCACCCGAAGCGACAGCAGGGGATGACCAAAAGAATGATTGTCATCTCCCTGCGAACCTTTAGGAACGATGGTTTGTCTAAGAATGGGGTACCCTCTGGTGAACATACAAAAAGCTATTGAAAATGGCCATAGAAATAGTGGATTTTTCCCATGAAAAATGGTGATTTTCCATAGTTATGTTAGTTTACCAGAGGGTATATCGAAGTAAAATATCCGATATATCCCCCACTTGTTGCCTTTTTGAGAAAGTGGTGACTAAGTTCATGGAGTTTTGGGGGTACCTTATGTGCAGACAAAGTCAGATTGATGGCGGTAGTCAAAAGGATCCCTGTGTAGTGTTGATATTTTCCAAAGAAGCATGACACATATATGGCTTTGGTTCCATTTTTGTTAAGCCCGAACTTAGATGGTTGCTGGACATGAACGTTTTCCTGGGTCCATTGGTGCCACATTTCGACCCCTACTGGCCATACTCGTATAATCCCAGGCCAATATGTCCATATAGTGTTCGACGCCTTCAAGATGCTCATAGAGAAAACAAGGTAGTGCTACATCACAGAGCTGCTGAAGATGGGCAGAGAAAGGAAGCCCAGAGGTCAACAACTGCAGAACCATTGGATCCAGCTGAGACCAAGAAAGCCTTTTACACTGGGGTCAAACGCCTGCGACGGGAGGTCTCTAATCTGGCTACACCCTCTTCTCCGGAACCTAAAAAGATCTACGGCCCTGGGACTGTTGTCCCTTGGAGTCGATACCAGCTAGTGAGATGCGTGGGCATCCCACTCTTATTATTCTTTTGGTCAAGGTACATCAAGGTACCTGAGATGTTGAATCAATAGACTCCAAGCGATTTGGGTGCTAAACAAATCTGCCTTTCTTTTGATGAGTAGATCGGTTGGTGATATCACGTTCTCCTTGGTGATTGCCATTGTTAGATGCAACGGCTAGTCCCGAGGCATTCAATTTTCTTTGTTGTATTGCTGAGATCATACCAAATTTGCATGTTTTTTAGTTGAATCCCCCATACTCAGCCCTGTATGATTCTGGGAATGGACAGATCCGCTTCCAAAGCAGCGTTTCTTCGAGGGTGTTTTTCCCTTAGATTGGTGCCCCACACAAATAGAAATCATATACAATCCAACTTATTCTCTACATGTTGATGGATTTCTAAGCATTAAGCATGGTGATTGCTACAGCCAGTTCCAATTCCAGAGTCACACAAGTAGGGTTTGCTAGATTTTACTAGCAAATCCCTGTCAAATGCCCATCCTGGTGTTGCTGAATTCATGTCATATTCCGGTCAACTCCCAATCCGATTGTGTCTTTTCTTGGGTCGGTTCAAAGCCAATTCATGCCAATTCCAAGTTCTAAACATTTTACGTTAATCAATGTTCATCATACATTCCTGACTCCTGAGATCCAACTCTCATGAGTTTCATGCTTTTTCAATCTCTAAGAATCTACCAAAATCATATGTCCATGTATTTCCAGAGGTTGAAAAAAAACAAAAATCCCTGTGTTTTCTCTTTTTTAAATTCGTGTCCCGCCTGTTTTCCCCAGGTTTTGAAGCCACCCCGCCAGGGCAACGTCTGAAGCCTCGCCGCACGCCCCTGGCGCTGCTGCTCTGCACCACCGCTGTAGCGCCGCGGAACGTGGCGAAGAGTTACGCGGAGGTCGTGCGGCCCGTGGCGTTGCTGCCACCGGTGCCGTGGCGCAGGGTGCGGGTTGAGGTGACTTTCATGGGGTGGTGTAGGTGATTACCCTCAGGTAAACTAACATAGACGTGGAAAAACAATGGTTTCCCCTAGGGAAAATGATCTACAAATGGTGGGTTTTCTTCAGATCTATGTTAGTTTGGAGGAGGGTAATATGGGTCAGTGATGGTTCAGAATGGTTCAACATATATAGATATTTTCATGGCTATAAGTTCACCGTGGAACATTAGCCCCCATCAGTTGGAATTTAATCCCTATAACTATGGATATTTAAACCACTTTTCACTGGAACTGGAACTGCAGCCCCAATTTGAGGGGTTGCTTTGACGGGCCAGGTCGGAATTGTACCAGCTCAGAATCGCTAAGTTGGTACACATAACTCCAATTTCACTAGGGTTGATGGGGCTTATAGCGAACTAGTTAATGGGGGTAACAAACATAACTGGAGGGAACCACTACCTTGTACGGGTTAAAACCTAGGAGCCCAATAATTATTTGGGGGGATGAGCCATGACCATACATAGATCCCAGCTACCTTAGGGTGAAGCGAAGAGTGCCAGGGTGACCTGACCCAGTTGGCCACATTAACAATACCTTGACCCTCAGTTTACCTATCAAATGTGTTAAATAGTTTGTAAAAGTACCAAGATGACTGAAACTTATTGGCAAACATGTTTGAATAGGAGCATTGAAAGTCTTGATATGTGTGTCAAAGTGCTACCGATTCATAAATGTGTAATTTTGATTTGAAAAATAATGATCCTGTACACAATAGACAGACAATAGGACTTTTTGACTGGAATCATGATGATATGAGGGTATATCTTCAGCCTTATTTTGTTCCCACAAGACAATCTTAAAAGTAGGGTCAATTGAAGGGTCTCTACTCTAGGTACTTGGAGAATCTTGGAGAAGAATCTTATTTCTTTGGCGACCACTAGTTAAATGGTACATGATAGTACATGCATGTACATGCATTGAAGTATGGTCCCTATTGGTTGGTGTTTGAAGATGGGGTACCAACCAAGAATTCTGGGTCAGCGGTACCAGGATCTCCACCGCATCGTTGAGTCACAGCTGATCTTGAAGGGCTTCCAAGAGGAGGTCATCACGCACTGCGCACGACGCGTGGTCGCTGGGATGAACGGCGGAGACGGTGAGATGGTCGTCTTTTCTCACCGGGAATTCGGATATTCAAAACTGACACGATTTAGAAAAAGCTAGAGATTCCAAGGTGGGGATTCAACCAGAGATGCTGCACAACATGTATAAATATGTATGATTATATAGATATGCCAGTTGCTACACGAGGATTGGCGATGGTGTGCAAATGATTTGCGCATTCCAGATTGTGATTTCTAATTGTTGTGGCAGTTTAGAAGAGGGACAATGCATACACCGTGGAATTGCAGATGGAGTTTGAAATTTGTTGCTCCACTCAGATCATGTAATATTGGATGTGACCAAAGTTTGACAATCCTTTCAACAAATGCACCCCCAAGCAGCGAGGACCACCCGCGTTCAGGGTTTCAGGCTGGTACCATCCGTATATTTGGAGATCATGTGTACAAACATTTGTTTCCAGAACAACTACTCCAAGATACTTATGTTTTCCTGCCAAATGTTTTGGGGCTCTGCTTGAAACTCTGACTTCCTATTGGAATCTATTGGATATCTCTAGGTGTGGGCTGCTAGAGCTGACTTCCAGTTGGATTTTCAAAGGCCATCCGGCACATCAATACCTCCTCACTTTGCCGGGTTTATCCCACATGTGCCTGGGTTATAAGTCATGACCATGTTTACTCAGATCCCGGCATTGGTTCAAGGGACCAGTGAAAGGGAATAGAATGGAATCATGATTGAATCATGTATTTTTGGCGGTAAAAACCAGAGTTTACCGTTTTAATATGTTTTAATTGTCTTGGTTGAGTCAATCCAAAGTAGGTGTCCGGGCATCCCATCATCCTAACCAAGGTCGAATTCTTTCGCCACGCCCGGGCGCACAAATCCCGGGTAAAGGGGTTGAGGGTTGAAGCTGGGACTGTTGGGATGAGTATAACCAGTTGAAAGTGTGTTTAAGTGTTGTTCAGAGTTGACTTCGACATGAGAGAGGTAGCCAGACATAGAAATAAATCAAGATCTTGTTCATACAGCCTTTTACACTCCTTTACGTTGTTTCCCTCCTGTCAAGTTTTGGCAAATGCAAGCATCACTCTGTGTTCCTGAAATGGCGGCACCATAATATGATATAATATGACATAATATGACATTGAAGTGGTAAGATGCAAGACAGATGTGACAACCACATGATAAGAACCATGCCACTTGCCAAAGTAAGTTGCGGCTATCATGGTGAGCAAGCCCGCCATTTTGCGAGGGGTTTATCCGAAGAGATTGCAACCTTCAAACACAGGGCCACCCCAAATCCGACGAACTTGGCAAATCTAAGTAGCCTGCATTTTCAGAGAAAGGCTGGAGCACAAATTCCCTACCGAATCTAAAGCTAACGAGCCCAGTGACCAGACTTGTTTGGGCTTGCAACTCTTCCGCAAATCAGTACCCCTCAAAAGAACAAAATTTGAACTATAAATTATATGGATTTCTAACTTTTCTACATCTTTTTGGGGGTTACTTTACGATGCCAAGAACATGAGAAGCAACTCGGTCTGGGGGGATCAACAATCCGCGATCGAAAATGCACAGTCCGTCGATGCTCCCAGGCCCGAAGTTTCTCATCCACGCCTGTGACTATGCACTTCTTAAGGCCAGCTGAGGGTTTGCTGAGTTTTTTCAGCAAACGTGCGGATGATTTAAAACCTTTGAGACAATATTCATTATTAAATAAATATTAAATATAAGTTATTTGATATATTTACATATAGTAGCAAGTCCGAAGAAGATAGAAAAGTAACTTCCCAGTAACTAGTGATACATTGTGAAAATATGATCTAGATATAAATAGTGTCTCTGTCTTCTTGGGGATAATCTATTCTGAGGTGAATACAACCTCGATAACTGCCAACATCTGCCAACTATTTGGATGTGAAACTTAAGGCGACAAAATCCCCGGCATGTTGGAACAGTCAGAATCCCGCCAGTAACCAGGGATATTACCACACTTTCCCGGAGATGTTTCCTTAAATCAATCCAGGGACAATAGGATTTTAGATGGAACGCCGTGATTTGCTCTTCAGGACAGCCATCGAAACTGCGGCAGATCTGAAGGCGGCGAGTTGTGAATTCTGGGTGGCAAAGGTGGAATCAGCTTCCTGGTTACCTATGGTTACCTCCATTTCTGAGATTTTCTGAGCAATTTCTGGTCAAGTTTAGTGAATCTGCAATGCTAGTCATCTTCTGGTGAAGTTCTTGACCAAAAAATAGGTGATGATGTAGCATGAGAATGCAAAGTTAGTGGACGGTGGTAGAACGGGTGAACTCCGTGAACTCCCCATTGTTCATGGTTAAATCACCCAGGTTGATGGGTCAATCATGTTAACACATACCAGTTTTCATAGCTCATTGCTAGGTAAATCATGCTAAACTATGTTAGAATACCATGTTTTATAGATACTTCACCAAGTTGGTATGATTTCTATAGATTAAATATTATCTAATGCATACCAACCAATGCACCTATACTCATATTATCCAAGTAATCCACGTTCATATTATCCAAGTTTACCATTTTAATATGAACTAATGCATTGAAGCAGTCCATACTTGCCAGGCTTCAGTGCACGACTTGGACATGGCGGCGGAAGAGGAGGTCCTTCATCGAGCCTTCTGCCAGGTACAACCTCGCTGGGAAAATGGTGATTTAACCAGCAAAGATATGGTGATTTCATGGAATTTTTGAGCTGATTTGCAATCACTAAGTTTGATTTATAACCTGATGCACGTTTGGGTTTTATGGATGTTGATGGGGGATACAACTGATAGAACTGTGGATCATGGGGTTTATAAACCAACTTATAGCTAGGGGGGCCTCACCTTGTTGTTGGGGAATATGTTTTTTGGGGGATGGGTCAAGCGCTTCTGCACATCCTCCAAGAGGGCACACCTCTATTTGAACCAGGGAGAGGGCGGATCTGCAGCCGGCCGCTCTAACCACTGCGGGGAGTTCACCAACCATTTTACGGAGGTACAATGGGAATCAATGGGATGTAATGGAAATGAATGCAAATATCATGGATACCTAGCCAGCAATATGATATTTGATGATAATTGTATATATTTGTGTGTATCTGAGAATGGGGGAATATCCCCAAATCGCCATTTTAGTAGGAAAAAATATGCTGGATTAGCAATACTTAGTCGATTTTGTTGTTTAATTACGGGTACCATCGGGTACCCTTTTTTCAGATGATGAAACCATATAGTTGGGGAATATTTTTTGGGGCCTACTCTTTGGAGGAGGAAAATACATGCCGTTGCATACCACGGGAGTTGTAGGATTTCTTCCTCTAGCCTCTAATTACCCTTTTTTGTAGTCAAACATGGTAATCAGAAATCCTCCCCAAAATGGCGCTCTTGATAGGAATCGTCAAATGGTGGATTTTCCAGCAAGCCACGTTTGATTAGCGGAGGGTAATGCTTCGTCCCATTTCTTCCCTGGTTGAGATGTGACAGGTTTGTTTGCAATACTTGGGCCCTGCGGAGCAACCACTGCTGCGGCAATTGTTACAGGACCACCCCGGCGACCTGGCCCAAGATGTAAAGATCACGGGTTTTGAAAGGGTTGATTATATTGAAGATTCCATCATATTCAACCTATGATTTTTTTTTGCGGATTGGATGTCCGGTTGTACTATCTGGTTTCATGCGAAGTATGACAATTTGGGAATCCAGCGCTCAATCCCAATCTTATGTTGGTAGAACTAGGACAATCATGTACCAAATGTTGGTGGGTCCAACCTCATATTCAATAGTACAATGTCCATGCTTCTTCTGCATCCGGGTGATTTTGAATCAGTATTTAGGTCTTATTGACATTTTTGTGGGGAAAACTGTGAAACCCCAAGCTTCGCCTACATTCAGATGACATCCTGATGATTTTGATATACTCTATATCTCCAGGTTTCACCTCTGAGCTGCCCCGCGTCACTGAACAGGAGCTCTTTTCTGCCCAGCATCGCCAGCAGCCGACCAAGGCTTCCCAGCAGCCGGATCCTGCACATCCAACTCGAGCCTCAAAGTATTCTTTAATACGGATAAACTCGACAACAGTTGGCACATCCACAGTTTCAATATATATATATATATATTTATTATATATATATACTATTATACATATGCTGGGACATCTCAAATGACATCAAAGGACATGACCAAGCTCAAGAGAAAAGGATATTTGGGTAGCCTTTCATTTAGTATATCTTGAGAATATGTGCTGTTTTTTTCTGGGTAGATTATCCGGAAGATTTCCACCGTCAAATTGCCTGTATAATATGTATAGCCCAACAGATCAGGTTAGACAATTTTCTGCCTAATGGTTAGTAGATAATTTCCCAACTATGTTAAGTTGGTTTTAACTTTGCTACCCTCAAAATGACCTTTATATGAATTTAGTTATGTTGTTTAACACTGTTTAACTATGTTTTTAAAACGTTTTATTTGTTTAACTATTTGTTTAACATCTCGCTACCAGTTTCCTCTAGAATATCAGCTAATATCAGGTAGGTCAACCCCCCTGTAGAAGGTTGATATTCCAAGAAACGGATATTTCGAAAATCCATCGGGTGACCTTGCGGTACCCCCACCTGTTTCTAGAGAGACCACTTTTGCGCTCCTTGAGTCGTAAGATGCCAATATTCTGTGCATAATCCTTCCTGAGAACGTATTTGGATCAGACACATCGGATCCATAGGGGCTAGTGGTAAATACATTCCTAATACATTCTTACTGGTGCTGAACGTAGGGAATGGGGGTTGCTGACCGTCCTAGTAACCATTATAATAATCATCCCAATCCCAGCAACCGCCATTCCCCCCATTAATAATCATCCCAATCCCATTCCCCCCATTCCCTACGTTTAGCACCAGTAAGTAATACATTTGATCATCGCTACATGACCCTGGTACTCCACGTGCTCCACGCACTCCACGTCGGGATGACGCCAGGGTGGCTGGTTCGACGGCGGTCGCCGACTTTCAACGCGGAGGGCCTCCTTTTTCCAGGACGGGTCCAGGCATAGGGGAATTGACCGTTGAACGTTGGGACTCCAATGGATTTTAAATTATTCAAATCATATACAATAAATCTTGAAGTATGGTGGTTTGTCGCTAGAATATTGGGGTTTAAGATGATGATGATTCAATTTTTTGATCATCGACGTGCTGGGTCCAACGATAGATCTTTTGGAATTAACATGAATTAACGATCAAAAAAATGGTCTGTGCGACCATCGAATATTAGAAATCAACGACAAAAACAAACAATTAGGTTGTGATACGATTGAACAGTAGGATTTAGATTGTTAATTCCTCTTGGATTTAAGCGTGGCCGTCTATTTTTCATTGCTCAGTACGATTGAAACCAGTGTCCATTGTGAGTTTGGTGATGATTGGAACAAAACGGGTCAAACATAGGGAAATCACGGTTTCTGCTGCGATATATATATATATATATGTATGGATCTTTAAAATTTAGTTTGGATTTTGAAAAATATGTTTGCTGTTTTTGATAGTTTTTGAATATGATATGATATAATGATATACAATGTTGTTCGTCATGGCCTAGATGTTCAGTTTTCTTTCCAGGAAAGCGCTCGTTGCAGTCATCCTTCACAGGTTTAAGGATCAGCCGTTCCCCTGCAATTTGGCTCAGGAGGTCTCCGATGGCAGCTCATCGTCGGACGGTCACTGGGATCATAGTTGTTGTGGTAAAAAGGGAAGAACATATATATGGGTGTTTCTTAAAATGATCCCCCAAAACCATGGGTTTCAATAATAATTTTTGGGTACCCCTATTTTAGGAAACGTACATGTTTATTTGCTACTAATCGACGTTAATAGGGTAAAACATGGTAAAACCATATATACAGTATTATTGGAGTTTACTATTTTAAACTCTATTAATGTCTATTAGTACTCTATAGAGTATCTACAAAAGAATGAGTTGTGTTTATGGACAAAGTGCTTGAATCCATCGTATATATTTTCGAGCCTTATGGTATGTCTCCCCAGACTCTTGTAGAGCATTGAGTTGCAGGAAACAGTGGGAACAGTCGTATTTAGATAGAACAAAAACTAGTCTGTGGTGATACATCCTCACTTTCCATATTTTTTTTTAATGGTTATAATCATGTTTGAAGTACTATTATAAAAAAAGGGAAACAATCCATTGTAGTACTATCAAAAAATAGAACAACTAGAAAAAAAACTCCAAGTTCTAGTGGTTGCTCAAGGGGAACTCCCCATATCTCCGGGCTGAGGCGACGCGTCCCGCCGCAGTGCTGAAATAGGCAGACGAACGTGGCAGGGGTGTGATGGAAGCGGCCAAAATGGGGGTGGAACACTGGGAACTTCTTAGAATTTGGGATGAATTAGAATGACTCCAGGGGTAGTCTACCATTTACTCAGGGGTACCATTCATGACGCAGTTTCTGATTAGTTCATTTTCTTTGTTTCAGATTTATGAATTCGTCTCATTCATTGAGAAGAAATGGATCTGCCTCAACATGGGTTATAAGCCTGGAAATATGATGATGCACCATGGAAAGAATATATGTACATATATGTACCACGAATGATAGGAAAACGGCAATTATCACCAACACAAGAATAGGATGATGGAGGTCTAACAATGATGGGAATGTGTATGTTTTCTTCATTGGTTTGTCCAAGAACCATCAAAGACCGGGATACCCAAGAATGACTGTTGATGCGGACCAGTATCATGAACCTTTGGACTTTGGGTCTACCCCGCTTCTTTTTGACAAGAACAAACAGTGGAACTGAAAAATGATGACGGCGATGATGTTTCGACTTTGCGTAATAACCCGTTCGGGGTGAAAATTGCCCCATGGTAGTTTCACATAGCTTTGGAAAATGGTCAATGTACTAAACTTTTACCGATTAACCAAGTCGTTTTTCCCAAAATTATGTTAAATTGAATTGCCAGACCAGATGATGTCGATGTTTTTTCCGGATGCATCAAGGACGATGGAGCAACCAACTCAGAAATATTTCGTCCTTTGATGTGAAGTTGGCGCCTCATGTCATGGCAACTTGATGGAATTTCACCGGTGTATCATGCCGCAGTATTATGTACCTATCTTGTTGAAAAGAGTATGGCGCATTTTCGCATTTTGTTGAGTATCGAGTCATTGCTCGACTCATGTCCAGCTATTTGACATTCCCAAATATTGATATCCTTTTCTTATCCATCAGAACCTCAATATGCGTCCCCGTGTTTTCCATGTTTCCAGTGTCTCTGGGCCAGGTTATCACGCTCACAGGACACGGGTGGTTTAGGGGGCCATAAAATGCAGGCTCAAATTTTGGAAGCTTTATGCTCCCCATTTCTGGTGATGTTGGGGATGATTTTAAAGATTGGGTTTACCACATTTCTTATGTATATAGTTATAACTATGTATACATATTTCACGCGCTGGTAACTTTTCAGAAGACATTTGGCATTTGGGCTATGATTTGTGGAGGTAACTGTTTAACTACAGCTTCTCAGGAAGTCTTGGGGTCAATAAATTCCTACCTTTTTTTGTAGGAACGGACCTCAAGCTTGATCCAGACAGGGTGACTTGAGTGATCTCAGGTGAATTTTGGAGAAAACGATCCATGCCATTGGAGCAAGGTTTCCATACGATCCATGATATCTTGACTGCCCTTTACCCTCTGGTAAACTAACATAGCTATTGAAAATCACAATTTTTTATGGGAAACTCCACTATAAACCACCATTTTTCAATGGCTATGTTAGTTTACCAGAGGGTACCCTGCAATTCCCTGTGGATTCCACTTGTTTTCGAAGCTGCGCTTCGCTGCAGTACCATGTACTTGGAAGATGAAGAGGAAGAATCCGAGGAGGCGTCGATGACGTCGGTATTTCGGCACTCTTTGGATGGGGCAAACCATGCAAGCAGCATATTGCCAGCATATTGCTCATATTTGAATATAGTTATGTCGTTTACTAAGCCATAGACATTTTTATATATGTTCTATGTATATAACTAGTGCAAATGAGTCTCTGAACCCTAGATATGTTTGGTTCTCTTTGGGGATCCTGGCTGCTCTTAGTAGAGGTGGTAGTTAGCCAATGCCATCAAGCTCCATTTTGTCGGGATGGTTTATACAAGCCATTTCTGGTGAAAAATCGGGATGCTTTAATTCTTGGGTGCACCACATTGGTGGATTTTCTATGTGATTTTCTATGAGCTCGAAGTGGACAAGTCATCCTCGCTGATTCTTCTCCAATTGAAGAAAAAAAACATGCACATCATCTGTAGCGGGGTGAACCGTGAAGGACTGATTGGGTATCTTGAGGCGCAAAAACAGCGAGGTAGTAGCAGATAAATCTGGTTGGTGGGTTCAT
Source organism: Symbiodinium sp. clade C Y103 (assembly GCA_003297045.1). Classification (NCBI taxonomy): domain Eukaryota; class Dinophyceae; order Suessiales; family Symbiodiniaceae; genus Cladocopium; species Cladocopium sp. clade C. The sequence continues at coordinate 251,784 of BGPT01000161.1, read as the reverse complement.
TTATGTTTCTTGTTTTCACCCCAACAGGTGGAATGCTGGTTCCAACTTCCAACTGACTGACCTGTTTTGCTCCAAGCAGAATGATCTAAAAAAGCACTAGGGATTTGAATTGGCAGAATATGCCTTTTTTGTGGCTCAGGTTTGTTATGGTTTGTTTATTGACCTGGAACATCAAATTTATCAAGGCCCTGACATCCATCATGTGTGGTTGGGTTTCTTATTTGCCATACTGAACTTGTGATATCTTGTGATCACAATGTTTGATGGTTCTCAATCTTGCCCTGAAGTGTGAGTAAACATCATGGCAAAGGTGTATATGTCTATCCCAAGTACTGCGTTCTTTGCAGTTTCAGAAACTAGTCATACTGCTAAACCTTGCAACTCGCTCGATGACGAGATTGTGGCCGTGATTGTGGAAGCCATCCTCGACACAGCTTTGATGTCTTATGCTAAAGCAATGATGACTTGTCCTGCGGGCTTTCCAGTTGGTGTCGGAGGCACTGGATTGTATCAGAAGGATTACCTGGCTGAACAGATCTGTAATCGTGATGCTGAAAGCATTACATTCAGCGTATCAGGTGCGAGGCTGGATGTTGGTACTTGGAATCTGGATTGGTCCAGGCTTTTCAATCGCTTGCGCAAGGTTGAAAACACCAACAGAGTGATTGAATATCACATCGCTGAGGTCTGCAGGAGGAATCAAAGATTAACAAGCATCGAAGACAAGGCATGTTACCAATCTCATCCTATCTCCACCTGGCTGCCAACCTTACCACCATGTGCCCATTGCCTGCTGTGGTGAAATTTGCTATGGCGAACGGATGGCAGTGAGTCCAGGGCCCATTTTCCAACTGCTGCGCTGCTTGGTCGAAGACAAGGTGGTGCAACAGCAAGTGGGAAACTTGCGGACATCATCACCGCAGCTGCGGATTGACTCGCACTTTCTTTTTGCCTTCTCCTTGCCTTCCTGCTCCCTTCCAGTACAGCTGTTTGATTTTCCGCAGGGTCAGCGGGACAAGGATCTAAATGGCACAATAATTGTCCCCATCCAGCTACACCTTTGGGGGTCCTTGACAACTGTTAATCTGTTTTTTGAGATCTCTGAGGTTTTGACCTACTATTAGCTTGTGATGTTTCGTTCACGCTTTGGTTTCTTTTTGGATGATAGCTTTGCTGATGGAGAGCCAGCTGTTGAGTGCAAGATGTGCTCCTCAGTACCCATGAGAGTGCTGTGAGTGTTAAAGACACAGGTGAAGGATAAAAAAGTCAGGACCATTCCGACTCTGAAACAATCCCTTTTTGTTTTGATGTTTATATATATATATATGATTATATATGTATAGTATACTACAGTATATGATAATATATACACGATGCTTATGTCGTATAGCCGTATAGTATATTAGCTATGACAGCAATGACTACCCACAGCTGACCCATACAACAGGCCTCATTGTTACTTACCTCACTAAAGTTAGTGGATGTATATAAATATACTGTAGATTGTAAGTACATTTTTTAGATTTTATCGATTCCCACGGGTGAATTGAGGGTAAATTAACATAGATGTAGAAAATCAACCATTTGTAGACTATTTTCCTTGGGAAACTATTGGCTATCCACATCTATGTTAGTTTACCCTAGAGTAAATTGAGGGTCTAGCTGCTAGCTACAGGTTAATCCCAACAAAAATAGATGTCGCTCACCCTAGGAGGGCCCCAACAGGACAACTGCAGCTTCGACACGTTCAGCGATGAAGTGGAGACGACGCAACAGGCAGAGGGGACTTTTATGCACCGGGTCAATACTGCTGAGGATTGGCTTTGTTTTATATGAGCAGTGTTCGAACCCCCTGTTGATTGATGATAATAAGGGGATTATACTAACCAATGTATTGGAGAAGATGATAATTCAATTGGGGAATCTGATTCTACTTGGAGGTTTACTGGGGGGAACACTTTATTTGCAGCTAGATTCAATGGGACGCGCACTTTACTTGTGGCTAGCATGAACTTGTTCGAAGGGCATCTATGGTTAGCCGTATTTTTTATTCCCGCAAACGTGAAGTTTGATAGTGAATAGAAAAAAACATGAAAAAACAAGATACGTTAGATACACGTATACTCACAATTTTATAAATGTGAGGCATCAGGCACAGGCGTTTCATATGATAGTTGAACATCCATTCGCATAGAAGCCCCACCTCTGCACGACCTCCGCACGATTTTCTGCAAATTTGACATAGCTATGTTTAAAACACAGCCCATTTATAGATGATTTATATTTACATATACCCGTTGAAAGTGGTGATTGTCCATAGGTATCCATAGGTACTTTAAATCACCAAAGGTTGAGTGATAAGTTTTCCAACACCAGTTATAAAATGTTATAAAGTAAATTTTGTTCACCCCGCTCTACGTAACTGAAGCTAACAGCCAGATGACCATCATATTGGTATTGTTGATATTTGTTGATTACGTTACAATTGACATCTGGAAATCAAACATTGCTAGCTGTAAGATATCCATTTAGTTCGACCATATTCCCATTAAACAACGAAATGGGGTAATTCCTATGACCATGTTTGACTTACTTCAGAATTGTCCACGATTTTTCAGTTATATCCCATGTTCATTAAAACAACTATTAATGGTTTCCCAAAAATGAGGGCTACTCCAAATCATCCAGTCACTACACCTTAGTATCAAAAACAAATGGTGACTTGGGGATCCCCCATGTTAAGAACCATCCATGTCCCCATGACTGCCGCATCCTGGCGTTTTTTTAAGGCCGAAGAGGCTGAAATGACAGAGTGGATGGGGCTGCTGAGCGAAGAACTGGACAGGTGCCGAGTTGAAAGATGAGGGTCTTCGCAACCAGCAACTGATGGAGTATACCATGTATCATATATATATAAATATCATATATATCATCCTATCTAAGATCGTTATTCTAAATTATTGTAGCTCAATAAAGATCATCATAGATCATCATACAAACATGATAGATCAATGTAAGTAAATCATTGTGGATCATGATGATTCATTCAGTATAGATCATTATCAATATATGTAGGTCTTTATAGATCATAATAGATAGTCATAGAAATATTATAGAACCTGATAAATTAGTCTAGATCATTTTAGAGCATTATAGATCATCATAGAAACATTACAATAGATCATTTGAGATAATTATATATCATTATAGATCATCACAGAAACAGTTCAGATCATTATAAATCATTGTAGATCATGATGGATCATTGTAGATCATGATGGATCATCGTAGATAATTATGGTTTGTCCATGTTTGTTCACTATAGATCGTCAAATATATTTGTAGATCATTATAGATCATAATATGTATTATCATATATAATATCATGTATATAACATACTTATGCTGTATAGATCGTTCAAGGTCCATATTGTAGATGTATAGTGTATGTGTATGATGTACCTTGCCCTAAAAAGACCAAACAAGAATGGGTCAAAGTACCAAGACTTGGGTAGCGGACCCATTTTATATGCTATTATATGCTCCATACAGGGATTAGGCGTAGGTATATAGTCGGTGGATACACATATCCTTTCTTTCGGATGCTGTTGTGGGGATAGAAGCACTGGATATTTCAGCCATAGATTCCTGCTCGGATGATTTTGGCGACTGGAACTGAATGAGATTGAGTGGCAATGCCGCAATTCCAGGCCCGAAAGGCAGGGTCGCTGCGATCATGACCAAACATCAAAAGAATTTACCGCAGTTGAAAAAAGGTCTATCAACTTCAACTGTGCTGGGGAACACCGGTGATCGACCTTCGCCTTTCGCAGCATGACATCCCAGTATCTGCGTTGCCACAAACGCGCGGTTCTGGTGTTGCTGGTTGGATCATCGAAACATGTGGGAGCTGTATGGGCTGAACTTGAACATTTGGTGTTTCAACATAATTATGTATATATATATATATATATACAATTAGGCAAACCCGAATAAATTGGCGGTTTTCATTGGACGGGAAGAAAATCATCTATAAATTGGAGATTTTCCAGCTAGCCATGTTCGATTACCGGATGGTAATTCGAGTAGTACTTGGAATCTGAGCATTCCAAACCACCAACCCAAAGCCAGGTGTTGCGGCAAAGATAGTGATTGAAACCATGCAACCCTTGTACACACCAAGGACTCCTATGCAGCAATAGAGAACAGAGTTATTTCAGGAAGAACGCATCTATCCAATCTCAAGTCTGAATATTAATTTGATTCCTTTAATTACCATGATTCATGGTTTCTGAATGGGGCTGTGTTGTTTCAAGACAAGTGAGATAGAACCGACATGAATGGGGACATGTTTCCCTTCTTTTGCATTGGGTCATAATGGACATGGAGGTCAAAAAGAGGGGCTATCCTGTGATGATTGTCTTTCTGTCGTACAGATGCATTACCCCACCAACTACCCCCCCCTCAAGCAACCAAAAAAAGTAAGACTTAATCCTCAAACTACTTCCAAGACAATTGTGTCACCCCATCGTTGATTTCCTCTCCCCTTGGTACAGTCACGGTAGTACATGAAGTACTATGAAATCATATTGTCATTCCTAGCAGCAAACTCCACCAATCACTACCAATCGTCACCAAAATCCCCAAGAAATCACACAGCTTACGACCGAGCTGTCCCCCAGAGGCGCGGTCTGTCTACCTCAAGCTCCTACATGAGCATTTTTCGGCAACTGCGCATGGCCATGCGTTCCTTGACCTGGCTGGTGACGAAGGACATATGGCACCGCTAATTGCACAGCTATATTAATCCAATATCTGTATCCCCCGAAAGAAATGGGAGACATATGAGGTATTGGGGACTTGCGAACTTGATTGATTTTGGTGCACATCCAAGAAGGATACATAGCCTGAGGATTGAAACATATCCCTGTTGGGTGGCCCCAGAAATATCTACAATTGGGCGCATCCCCCGAGCAATTGGAGTTGTTAGCCAAAATGGCGGGGTGACATGTTAATCGGATAACCCTTTTTGCGGGAACAAGTGATCAGCTTATGACTGAATGGAATGGGGTACCCTATATTTTCAGGCCACATCCCAGGTAAATCTGTTGAGGACCTCACTGGCAGACCCGGCAAGACTTTAAGGTTACTGGGTGAAATAATCCCAAAATCAGCTTAGTTCTGGTCTGTGGATGATAAAAAAAAACAGCTAAGGTATACAATTTTGCCCAGATGCCTCTGACAATTGGGAAAACAAAAGCCTGCAAAAAACTTGCGAAGTACGTCTTTTTCCATATCCCGTTGATACATCCGGAGCCGAGGCAGTCACCCCCATTCCGCCGAGGTTCTTTCCCCGGAACGATTTTGTGTGGCCCCTCGGGCGTGGGCAAAAGCACCATGCTGCGCTGCATGTGTCTTGGCGGTGCGGCTGGGCCTGGCACGTTGGGAAATTGAAGGGTGTCCGGTTGTTGAGCAAATGCTTGGGGAGTGCTTGGGGAGATATATGTATAATTACATATATATATATATATGTATATTTATATATATATATACATATATGTATCTATATATATATATATGTTGGGCTATGCAAAGATATCAGAAATCAGCAGAAAGGTCCAACTGTGACATCCAAATCCATGCTGAGGATGCAAGCTGAGAAAGCCGCTTGCGCAATGAAGGTACCATGGGGAGATCCGGGTGGGGATTGTCAGCAACTGGGCTATTGATATTAGTCCAATGAATCCTACGAGGTTTCCGAGACAAATTGATGGTGGACTAGACGGAAGTTCTCCGGTATTGAAGATTGGGAGTGTCATCCAATACCCTCTGGTAAACTAACATAACTCTGGAGAATCACCATGTTTAATGGGAAAATCCATTATAAATGGCCATTTTCAATAGCTATGCTAGTGAACAAGAAGGTAATTCTGAGGATGTGAGGCATTTTGGCTTCATCCCTAAGCCTGGTTGCCAGAAAGATAGTGAGGCATCAGGACTAGAGGAGCAGCTTGACACCAAGTTCAATGTGGTTGACCAATTGATGTGTGGACATCCAACCTCATGGCAAATTGAATTGGTTTGACGTTGTGTGATGTTGTTCGATTTTTTGTTTGATCTGTTGTTTGATTTTGTCACTGGTGCTTAGTAGGGAATTGGGGAATGACCTATAATAACCATTAATCCCATTCCCCCATTCCCTACTAAGCACCAGTAAGTTTTTGATTGGTCCAGAGTTTTGTGGGCCATCCCGAATTATCGAATCCCAGATCATCCCAGCTGCCTGGCCAAGTTTCCCTGGGGTTTTCCGGGTCCGTACGCTCGTGTTAGTAGCAAGTGGGAAACCAACCATATACTCGTACCTACCATGACTCCCCAGCATGATTGTGTATAGTAATTATATTATGCTCATGGATTTAAACATTTAAACATCAATCATGTGGGAAACCCAATGCCATTAACCTATTGTGATTTGGTGGATGGTTTCTTCTTGGGTTTACCACAATATGTTTGTTGCAGATTGCAAGCCTCGTTTTGTTGTGGGTTCCCAAACAAGTTCGACAGGAATCGGTCCCACCAGACATGGTGCAGTGCTTTCCTGGCGCTTTGCCACCCGACACATTGGGTTCTGGAGGTGAGACTGTGGGTTGGTGAAGATGTTGTCCAATTGCATATTTAGGACTATATCTATAATACTATATCATCGATGATTATCTATAATTTATCTTTATTTATCGATGTAATTTGGAACGCACATTTTGTAAAATTGATGTTAAGTACTGCAATGATCTATCATCAAACAATATATATATATACATATAAACACTCACTATCATATGGGATATTATATCCCCAGAAAATTACATGTTTAAGTTTGGTTTGTCTTTATTTAGTAATAATCATTTGACAATATGTTTTAATAGTCATAGTCATCTATGTACATATATTTAGTATGCTCCATGTGTGGCATATCGATCTAAATTTGGCTCATATTGGAGGTAAATGTCGGTAAATGCACCATACCATGGAGCGTTGAGGTATATAATTGGTTATTGGATACCAGTGTCCAAATCGGCAAGACAAACAAAAACTTATTGGATGTAGTTTACTAATATTGGCCGTAGATATTGGCGGATGTTTTTTTTGAAGCGATGGTGAACATCCCACTTGGCTGGGTTTCCCCCTAAAGCAAACACCACAAATCCCACCGAAAGTCAAGCTTACAGCAGGAAATCAAAACACCGAAATACTCAGACCCATTTGTGTTGATTGAATTCTCTCTGACTTTTGATACCACCTCCTGGGCGAAAAACACCTCATGCAGGATCAGAAGCCATGCGCGGCAGCGTGCTGTCGAAGCTCTTGTCCTCTTGTCACCACAAGGTCAAGTCGTTTGCAGCGATAGGTCTGGAGTCCGGTTCTGTGGGTATTTCTTTGGATGTGATCAAAAAAGTAAGATCAATTTGACCAAATATGTGTACACAACATGTCCATATATATGATATAATAAAAAATAATTAAATATAATATAATATAATATAATTGAAATTTTACAATATCTTATGCACAGTTATAATAATATATATATGCACACCAAATTATGTAATATAACATCTGTTCAAGCCTCAGAAATGGTGAGTTGCAGTCAAAGTTCAAAGTGGTTAGAACCTGTTGGTGACTCAAGCCCATGATGGTGTGCTGAATATTAGTGGTTTAAGAAACCAAGTTGTTTTCTCTGTATTGCGCTGGTGAAGTCTAGCTACACTCCAATCTACCCATAAAAGTGCATTAAACATTATTTTATTAAACCATATGTGTCAATAAATTCAAGTTCACGAGACCACATGCCAGTGGCGAAGACCAAGTGCCTGTGGCGATGCTCCTATTGTGTTTTGTTTTCTTAGTTGCAAGGCAGGGAGCCGCGGGAGGACAAACAACTATTGTTACTCCACCCTGCCGGGCGTTGTTTGGAGCCTCCCTTAAATCCGGATAAACGGCGATAGAAATCTAGAAACAAGTAGGGTAGAGTTACTAAAGTAGCTGTTGATATTGGTGGCACATGGCCGAAGACCAAAAGTTCGCAACGGTTGTGCTTCGATGGCCTTAGTAATGGATCGATTCACGTGACCTCTAAATGAAAGTCAGGTGACACAAGTCAGATGATTCACCGTTTAGTTTCAAAAGGTGGTTCAAGTACATGTTACATGTGATGCAACAGCGCCTCGTTTGTTCGCTGTGCTTTCTTGGGTCTGATTTGCAAGCAAGACATGAACAAAACACTGATCATGGAAGAGAAGGACACCGGAAAAAAAGGGAGAAAGACAAGGAAGGCGGAGACGGTGTCCAGTCGAGACTGAGGATTGAAACGGGCAAATGCCTTGTAAATCTTGATTTGCTGTTGCTAAAACACGAGGAAACAAAGGAAATTGAGGATCGCCGTAAACGCCATCTCTTCCTCACCCAAACGGGGTAAAATTGAGGCTTCAGACTTGCTACAGGGGCATGGCTTGGAGTCTGCAGTGAAAGAGCCGGAGGCATTTTGCCCGATTCGATACGCAACGAATCTCGCTCCAATCAAGGCACAACCTCAAAGCTCGCTCACCTTGCCAACTGTGGAAGCAGTGACAGAGCAAAGCTACTGTGTGGCTGCCCTTTGGATCAGCAGTCGGCCAAAATCAGCTGCTGTGGAGCCTGAAGATGCCAGCTTGCGGGACAAAATGCTGCTGAGTTGAGCCTATTTCAATGTGTGCATGAGGTATTGGAAGGCTTGGGTTTGCACGAATCATTTCTTAATCACCATGATATGTTGGTTTGCCTTGACCCCCAAAACATGATTTTTGGATATTTGCCCCTTTAACCCGCCCTGAGTCATGGACATGTTGCCGTCCCATTGCTCTTGAAGGCTGGAGCTGGGGTTGGATTGGTGATTACAGGGGGTTATACTATCCATCGACCAAACATATGGGATTCAATAGATCATTATCCTATGGAAATCCCTACTCCCCAAGCAAACAACACGTGCTTCATCATACCAAACCAAACAGTAGTATTCCTACCAACCTGAATAAAAGGAAATCAAATCCGGGGTTGCAGGTCCTGTGCTTCGACGGCGTGCTGGACACCTGGGCGGAGTCCTTGCATGGCGTGCTGGACCGAACAGGCGCGAAGATTAGCCACTGAACAAATGGGAGAGTTGAATTAGGGAAAAATGCTGACTTCACCTGGAAAGTAATGAAAATTATATATTTACACCATCACCATCCCATTTTGTAGCACTTGCAACAATGTTTCCGGCTGGTCACATCCATATCTGAAATGAACCACAGACAGAACATATTCGGTCTCATAGATTTCCTGTTCCCACTAGTTGGTGAATTGAGGGTTCCCCCCCATTCGACAACCCATAATTAGCTGATAATAGATACTACTGTAAGCCAATCCGGTCCCCCTATTTTTCCTAAACGGACAATGTTGTTTGGATTTGGAGTTGTAATAGCAACCATTTCACCACTAGGTTTGTATTGTTTAAGTTTAAACCAGCCTTTGGTGTGTGTCGTGGTTTTGTAACTCGCCCCCTTTGTTGAAATGCTGCGCTGTTGAGACAACAGCCAGGGCATCGACAATTGAGCAACATGACTTTGGCCCTTGAACCTGAGAGCAGGCCTGGAGTTGAGCAGCTGGAGATTTCCCCGAAACATGCGGACAAGGAGGGCACATGCCCGAGCCAAGTCTAAGAAAATGTACCAACTTCGGTACAAGAAAAGATTTAAAAAAACATAGACAAATATGCAAACATGGGAGTCTTCCCAACTAGAATGATAACACACCACAGAAACCCATTGCTCCAGCTACTTTTCACTACTCACTACTCCACTAGTTATTTTAATGGCTGAAGTTCTTTGTTATATACTATTATTTTGTGATTTAAATCCATGTGATCTAGTCTAAAAATCACAATCACATGTATGGTCCAGTGACCATTTTAGTTGATTGGTGACTGTGTTTGGGGATCCCATGTGAGATGTTGAATTTCACTATATCAATCAATCGAAAATGTGCACTGCCCACCCCGCACTGCAGGATTTGTTTTTAGATGGTTGAAATTTGCTGGTCATAGAGGTACAGGATGATTCAGGTCTAAATTAGGTACACCCTATAGCTGCATGGTGAATGTTGGAAATTCCCAAATTCCCTAGCCTGTCTCAAGTTATTTGACACAGACCCCGCAAGAATGAAGCTTTATTAAGGGCTAATTTACCACCAACAACATCCAACTACTATCAGGATAAGGATTATTAACAGTTATTAACTGTATGATTCCTATGTATGTAATGTAATGTAATGTAATGTAATGTAATGTAATGTTATGTAATGTTATGTTATGTTATGTTATGTTATGTTATGTATGTATTCGCAAATAATATGATCCCATTTGTAACCACCAAAATCCTGAATAGGATTATTATCAAGCACTTCTTACTAGTGGGGTCTCCTGACTGGTGGAGGTGGTTCCCTCCGAATTCTTGCCCCATGATGATCTATACTATGTAGTATTAGCTATAATCCCAATACAATCCCACTAATGTTATTAAAGCAATAGTAAACCATAATTTACATTAATTTACCACATATGGTTGGTATAAATCATCAACATATGGGTGGTTGATTGCTTTACTAAGATTGTACCCATAGGTATTGTACCATTAAAGCGTGGGGGCTCAACCAACCCCCGCCAAGGTGAGAGTCCAAGGATAGATTGATGTCGGTCGTTCAGATTCGTCCTTAATGAGTCCTTATTGGAGGAGGTTACCTTGGGGGGCTGGTTAAATGATTGTACACTTGGTTAAACCGCAGTCATTTGTGATTGTAGGGATAGATTAGCCATACTTATCTTAAATTCTCTAACTTAACCAGCAATAATGGTCTTGACATGTCTTAAATTTCACCAACTATCATTCTATAATCCTATATAGTTGATCTCAATTTCGGAATTTGGACACAATTAATATCCTACTATACCCACCTTTGTATTGTACCACTGGAAGCATCGCTTCACAGGTTGATCTTCGAGACGGATTCCTTAGCATCGACCTCCCCAAGCACTTTATGCCGCTGTTGCACCGTGCCGATGCCCATGGAGGTGGGATCTCATTGCACTCATCCCATTGCACGGTTCATATATGGAATTCGTATAGCCCATATAGGATCAAAATTAGATAAGTATCAATAATTGTGCTATATGATCTAGTTTATGGATCAATGGGATATCTATATATTATATATGTATCTATATGATCAATTGGATAAGTATGAATAATTCTGAAGTATCAATGAATTGTTAATTAGGATCATATAGCCAATCGTAGCCAATAAGTATCAATATCTTATAATTTTACCCATTATTATATCATGACAGTAATTATCAATATACCTAATGCTATATATATATATATATGAGAATACTAGAATCAATAGTATGAATAGTATGGGAATATTTGCTTAGATATGGGCATGATTTTAAGATAGTCATATTAATATTATTCCATCTCCTGATTTATGCTTTAATATGGCTTCCTGCGGCTTCATCATCCTGAAAATTGTGTATATATATATATATAGCCAAACATAATAGCCAATACAATATTAGTTACATCCCCGTTCTCTCCCAATTGGGTGGGTTCAGCGATCGGGTGAAATCTTCATTGTTGGGCTGCAAAACGGCGATTATTGCCCATAGCCCGTTATTAAAAAGTCTGTAACTGGTCCCAAATATGTAGTTTCATTTCATCGCCTGACGTTTTTCCATGTTTCTTGCAGGGTGTTTAATATGAACGGGGAATTTGGGACTTGATGGTGCAAAAGAATTGCGCTTCGTGTGTACAGTGTAGAAGAGTCCCCTGTTTTACACATGCATAGAATCATTTGTATAACATTCTCGTGTTCGGTTTAGGTGAACGAGAACTCCAACCAGTGTCAGTTATCAGCTGTACTCTGCCCATCATGAATTTCTGGATGACATCCGCATCATTTCAGCATGCTTTGTAACCAAACAGAGGGTGAATCGTGTCAGCCAGAACAGGCAGTGGGTCCTCATCGCATGCTGCAGTGCTGGTACCAACAACTGCCACATCGAGTACCGTGGCTCCCACCCCCTGCACAGCAGGAGAGAGTTCTGCGGGTTTTTCTAAACCCCTTCGGATTTGACTCGAAACGGTATGTTGATTATCATTAATTGAAAATTGGGGGCTAATTATTGATGATATCTTTTCTTGGTGGATATCAATTATGATTATTGTCATTGGTAATCATTACTATTACTATTGTTATTATTATCATTATTATTGTACCCTTCTTGACTACAGTATTACAACAAGGATCATAACGTCTTGGAATGTTTGGGACCCTTGTGGACAAACCCGATGTTTCACCACCTCTTGGTGAGTGAGTGTCCAATGATGGTGAAATCCCCATGGGGACACATCCCTCATTTCATGAGTCCAATTGAAACAAGGGCCACCAAATAAACATGCTGTAGCCAGTACCCTCTGGTAAACGTTTACATAGCTATGGAAAATCACCATTTTTAATTGGAAAATCCACTATTTCTATGGCCATTTTCAATGGCTATGTTAGTTTACCAGAGGGTAACTCCTCACGGATGAGTTTGGCTGTTCTACACATGTTTTGCTAGTTGAAACATTGGCCTTGTGGAATTGATCATTTGTGAAGAGCGTATGTTTACCTACACATCTACCAAAATTGACCTTGGCCAATGTAGGCCGGCCAATGTAGCAGCGTGGCATTTATCATACAGGACATGTAGTACGGCAATTTTGCCAGTCACCCAGAATTGAACCATTCCTCTCTATGGCAGGGTTTGGCCCCACTGAAATATCAATGTCCCTTGGATAGAAATTACCTTCTGAGTCCAAGTCTGATCCCTGACATTTTTCGCTGGCCCTCTACAATGACGGGCCGAGAGTTTGGTTTACAGCTAGCAATAACATGCAATCACTAGGGTGAAACTGAAATCACCTCGGACCCCTCCATGCGGGTCAAAAAAATGGGGGTAACCCTGAACTTGGAACTCCAATGGTTCGGCCATGTACCAAGACTCTAAAGCGCTTGACTGTAAACTGTGTTCGCAGTGTTCGGTGTTTTGTTTTCTCTCAAATCCTCTGCAAAATAGTCTGACCAGCCAGGTGCGGATTAAATCGTATTAGGTCGAAGGTCCAAACTGCTCACTCGCTGTCCCCTGGATCAACAACAAGCCACAGCCCAATGGTTCGTACCGGTTTATCACCTGCCCCCCAACCAACTAAAATGCAATCACAATGTACTTGCATGTGTATCCCAGTTAGTCTGGCTTGAAGTGATTCATTAGGTGATTAAATAACCACATGATGCTCCAGTTCTCCTGTTTCTTCCTCCCAGTTATGGCTCAGAATTACAGAGAGCTTTTAGGGAGTTTAAAGTTTAAAGGGAGTATATATGTATTTTATAGTATATAGGCACCCTGTGCAATGAGTCCTATACAGGTATGCTACGAAACGTGTTTAAGTAGTACGTGTAGGGTGCAAGGAGTATACATGTAGTGATGAAGCAATGCACATACTACACATAGGTGTAGAGTGTTAGTTAGGTATGTATATTTTGGCCGTAAATATGTGTGTATTTATATGTATATATATATATACACATTTGTAGGTACATACTGTATCCAAGCATTTAGCATGTAGGATTAAATAGTTATGCATAGATAAGCTTTAAGTATAAAATCTACATGTAGCATATATATATATATATATAGCATAAAGGCATACAATGAGTGGCAAACCATGTGTGGGGTACGCTATAGGCAGTACATAAACAGGCTTTGGCTAGTATGTGCTAGATATGCTAGAAATATACAGCTAGACTAGACAGGGTCCAGTGACGAGGTTGTGGCTCTCAAATGCTGCAAATAGCCTACAAATCAGAGGCTGTGCCTCCCAAATGCTGTAAATAGCGTACAAATGGGAGGCGGTGGCTCCCAAATGCTGCAAATAGATTGCTGATGCGATGTTTGAGGGGGGAGTTGGGGGACCATACCATTGGGGAGGAGGCGGGGGTGTGGGGTTCTGGGGACCGGGCTCATATACACATATAATATATTATAGTATCTTTTCTACGTTTCATTGCACAATCAATATTACTCAATATGATTGGGGATGCACCCCCCAGTTCAGTACACCACTTCTGGTTGCCCATTGTAGGAGCTGGTCCGTTTGTTGGACCTCTTCCCCGAAGCCGTGGCGCTGCAGCGCAGCACATCGATGACCAGGGCGAACGCACAGCCCATCGGTACGGAGGCGGCAACGTCGCGGCGAGGGAAGGTCATGGTGGTGGATACCTCTGGGTACATTTGGGCTATTAAGAAGACCTTGGTTGATTGGTTATGAAATGGGAATTATATATATATATATAATTATATATATATATATATTACCTGTGTTATTCGGAATTATGATAGCCCAAAAGTCTTAGTAGGAAACCTATCAACCAACTAGTATAATGAGATGGGATACGGGTATTTGTAATGGCTCATTTAGTGAAGGCCAATAATTACTTTTCCAGATGGCTGTGTCAGAAAACGATGTATATGTATATGTACACCGTTATATATGACCATTTCCGTTGAGAAATTGATGATCAACGGATTTGAGGTAGGCTACTTTCAGACAAAACATTACAAACCCATATTTGGTTGGACTATGTCTCCTATTTTTGGTGCTTCTGACTTGATGTGGGAAAGTAGTCAGTTATGACAGTTATGGGACGCACGGTGCAAATGTTTGGAGTATTGACATGACTTGATCCCTGTTCTACTTTTGCAGATCAACATAATCAACATATCAACGAATGTCACTGGATACAAGAAATTTTCACATGCTGCTGAGTGTAGAATTTGTAGATGGGTATATGCATGGGTCAAACTGTGACACTGGTGCGGTATATCGTAATTTTCACTGGCAAATGTAAATCAACATTTACTTAGTTATGGAGTAATACCTGCCTATAGTATAAACAATGTAAATATATATATATATATACATATATAGATATAAATGCATGTTTTCGGCTTACGGCGATGACCATCCATAAATTCCAGTTCTTTTGAACTACAGGGTTCCAAGTTTTCCACACGCCTTATGGGGATAACGAGGGTTAACCAATGGATTTGGGGATAGCCTATTTTCAGACTAACCCATATCTCGATCTGCCGGAAATCCCAACAAGTGACGGTTTCATCCATCTTCGAAGTCGGGATGTGCCATGATTTGACCATCCGGATTTGACTGATTAGTAACAGATGTAACCACTGGTGAACAACGCTATCTTTTGTGATGTTTAGCTACCCCAAAGAGCTTTTGGTATCCTTGTTTGCGCCTCCCAAAATCGTGCAGTGATGTGTTCATCCACGTCAACAATTCTTGTGTGTATATTCATTGCATCATACTGCATCCCATTATTCTCTCCCGATGTTCATAGTTATCTCAGAAAATCCTATTGCACTTGTTTGGGATTTCTGTATAACACATTGCACAAGGTGCCCCAAGTTAATAGAAAATGATCTGGTGTGTTCATGCATCCAACAGTATGTATGCTATGAATACGGAATATATATATAATTATATATATAATGTATAGTATATATATACCTATATATATATATGTACATATGTATTGTGTTGATTTTCATGAAAACACCCAGTCCACCTAGTTATTACAGAACAAACCGTTAAAGACAGTCAGTCACCTCACCAGCGCTAATATATAAAGCTTGGCCTACCAGCTATAAGTTGGTTTAAAGCCCCATCGAACTATAGGTACTATAGTTAGTAGCTACCATAAAGTCCCATTCATCGTTTGTATAAACCCATTTAGCAAACTATGGGGCACCACCCTGTATGATCAAGAAACATGACTATAACTTATTATTAAACAAGTCGGTCACCAAAGTTAAAGCTAGTTATAACGCATACACCAACATACTCTCCAGTATTCAAACACGGCAATTTATTTCCAAAAAATCATCCTTTACATAGGAATTGTCCCAGCAATAAATCTCCAGTGAATTGGTGGTGGAGGCCACGAGTCATCAAGCGCTCTTGCTTTGCGGCACCCTGACGCGTTTGTTGGAGGCGCGCAGGGACCCAGGGAGTGCAGCAATGGCAAATATCACAGAGAGATAGAGAGGAGTTACTGCTCAAGAATAGAGATTTGACCAAGAACCATGGTGGTAGAATGAAGATTAAAGTCTGACAATAATTAATGTTAGCAAATGTTAGCAACAAGGTTTTTTACTAGTTTCATTTGGGAGAATTCAGGGTTCATGGAGACTTGTGAGCCAGGCATATTGAGCAGTTTCTAAGTGCAATATCAGGTGTGATCACACATGGCGAGCTGATGGGAAATCCCCGAACTCAACATTTAAAATTGGACCATTATTATTTGTGGTATACCTCCAATTATAGCCATTTCATCGGGAAAATCATGATTCACCATTGGTTTTAGGAGTAGCCTATTTTCAGACAAACCCATTTGTCTTCTCTGACCCCGAAAACGCCTCTGACACACCCCTCGAAGTGCGAGGCGCAGTTGCGAAGCGAGCCCCGCCAGTCGGGACAATTTCTGCCAGGTCTCAGAGGGGGGATTCTGCCGGATAACTGCCAGGTCATCAGGGATCCCCGAAATCATAAAATCATAGTGGTTTATGGCTGATAGATATGATGTTTTTTATTTTTTTAATGGTTACATATGGGTTACATATTGACAAATGATGTGATCATGGTTATTTGATGTTATGGTGGGGATTTTGGAAAAGTGGGGTATCCCAACATCACCATGATTGTTTCAACACTAAGTCATGGTCAGCAATGACTTGGATGATTTGGGGATACCCCCATGACTTAGGAAACCGCCATTCAACGAGGTGAGACAACGACAAATGTCATTTCACCTTCGCAAATGTGTGGATGTTACTTCTATTAAACACATTTCATTCTACCTGCAAGAATCTGCGCTCGAGCACAGTGGAAAGAAGCAAACCATTGGGACGTAGTTACTGAGATCGAAAACTTAAGCCACTGGACTGACGTTTGTACTTTGTGGTAGAGAAACCATCATATATAATTATTATCACATATTATATCGCATTGTACTTTAATTTACTTTGTTTAGTTTTGATATTATTTGATATGTTACCTTATTGTAGTATATTTTACATTATTAAATTATTAAAAAAATGTTTTACATGTTACAGTATATTTCATTCAAATATATACATTTACACTTGGAATCCATTGGTGACCATTCTCTCGGTAGCACACAGAACGGTGGATTGATCAACAGTAGTCCCATCCCCGTAACATTAAGCAGCCCCCAAATAGCATGGTTTATTAGGGATTTATGCACATTTGGGAAAATGGTTGAAATGGATAAAGGGTTTTGTGTTTATCATGTTTTTTAGACCAGATTGATCATACCCATAGCCATTGTTGTATGTAAATGTTTGTTGGTTCAGGTCCCTAAATCAATGGATCAATATCTACCATAAGACTGTTGTTTTTGTTTGCCGTGTTTTGGGGCCGCCCTTGAAACTCTCATCTTTGTTGTTTCAGCTAGCATGACCACCAGTTTTTTTGGTAGAACCCCGAATCATTTATTTTGTGATTGTTTTGATGGCAGCGGCACGTGTCCAGTTCTAAAATCCTTATGATTTTAAATGGCTAACTCATGTTAAATCCAATTTTTTGTTGGGAAATTCCAAGATGGGAGTAATATGTGCTGTTTGAACCACCAGTTTTGCGGGTTGAACCCCCACATTCTTTGGCGCTTGAATCCCCACATTTCGGTCCACGACTGTGTTGAACACCAGGGCAGTTGGCCACGGGCCGTCGCTTATCCACCTCCGCCTCCATTGTGATGTCCTCGCGGTCCAACAAGCGCGGCAGGGGGGAAGTGGTGTCGTCATGGGAGGTGGCGAAAAGACAACAACATCTGGCGAAATGGTGAGTTTCACGGTTGATTTCTCAATATTATTGTCCATTGTTTCAGGATACCAAATGGTTAGTATTAAAATGCTATGAACAACAGTTGGATGGTGAGTTTTCATACTTGTATTTTGTCATTGTTATGCTAACAAAAGGGTAATCTGCACAAAAAATATCCTCGACTAGCGACTAGCCATGGACTTTCTCGGTTTTCGATATCTGCAAGAGAGTCTGGTCCATAAAATCTCCAGTGTACAGGTAAATTTCAGTTTGTTCGTTTCATCTTTGAAATTGCAGCCACACATGCATAGTTGAAACATGTTGAAACACTTCAACTTGATGTGTCAAACATGGTGAAACCATTTTTCAAGAACCTTGGATTTCCTATGATTTTTGTCCCTTGGATTAATCCAAATGGCAGGATCCCCACAACTCACCCTCCAGCCGCCAGGGAGTCGAGCTTCACGGGTCGTTCCACGCATCAAGGGACGCGCGCAGCTGGAGCGTTGACTTTTGACTATGTCCGCTACGTGCAGTCCTGCCACTGGGCAAAATGCCATGGTTTTTAGTGTTTTTATTCTTGGATCTCATTGGATTTTATTGGATTTCACCAGCTGTGAGAATATTCCACGGTGTGTCTAAATTAATACAAACATATACAAAGTCCCAGACTTGCATTTTAAGGGAACATGAAAGCTTAATTCTTTGAAAAATAAAAGCACCGTAGTTTCCCGTAGATATTTTCCCAAATCACCTATCTGTGATCGTTCAACCAGGCTATGTCTTCTGTCTTGCCTGGACTTTGTGTATGGGACCTCTTGGAGTTTCCCTGCAAGCGCTTCACAGCTGGCTACAGGACGCCAAGATGGGAGATGTGGAGCCTCTGTTGGTTGATGAGAATATGGGGGTTTCCTAAAATGGGGGGTACCCAAAAATGGATGGTTTATAATGGAAAATCCTATTAAAATGGATGATTTGGGGGTACCCCTATTTCAGGAAACCTCCATATGGACATTTATCTAAGCACCAAATCTGGGGGCTTACCCTGGGTAGACTAACCTAGATGTGGAAAACCCTACCATTTGCGGATCATTGTCCCAGGGAAACCATTGGTTTTCCACATCTATGTTAGTGTACCCTAGGGTAACCATCAAGAATATGGAAATATGATTGATATTTGATGGTTGGTCGATGATGATTCCGGGGTTGTTAAGCTTTCCAAGATGTTGGGGAGTTTCATTAATTTTCAGAATCCATTATGGGAAATCCTAGTATCATCTTGTATAAAGGGACGACTGACGGTTTTGAACACTGCTTAATGTGGGAAAGCCACAACAAAAATGTAGATCATTTTCTGATGGAAACCATGGTTTTCATGGGTTTTCTCCCTGTATGTTTATTATATATATATATACATATAATTGCACATATATATATATACATATATATATATACACACATAGGGGAGTTTGTCATTTCTCATGCGTATGGGGGATAGAACAAAATGGGCACTTTGATAGTGATCATCATGAACCACGGGATTTTGTGGACCCCCCTTTTAGGCAAACCCGGCAGCAGCTACAAACAATCGAAGATTGAATCATCAAAACAATGACCTGCCTTCGATAGTTAAACTTAAACAACTTATCTACAAAAACAATATGATCAATGAAGATACATCCAGGATTGTCAAGTGTTAGGTTGGATTTCCGAAGGGTGAATGGAGAAACATTCCGCGTCCTTTACCCGGCATGTGCAGAGAGTAGTCAATATGATGGAATCCGGTTGAAGCGTTTCTACATCAAAATCACATGTAATATCGCTTGTCAATGTTTGATGCATTTTGCTTGACTCTCAAAATACCCATCGAGATAGGTAAACACCTACCAACACTTTGGGTTGAAATCCCCATTCTTCGTCGCATCTGTAGCCGTTTCCAAAGCAGCCTGCCCTCAGAACTGAGTTCCCAAAGACAATGGGTTTGTTGTTGCGGAGCCGCCCATTTTCTGCTCCAGTCACCAGGGTTTACTTGGAGGATCGATCCCACTTGGTAAATGGTTAGATATGGTTAGTATCTGGGGTTGGTTCATCCATTTTTAACTGGGATAACTGGGATAATCCACCAATCGGGGACTTACTAACCAGATGAAACCAGGGTTATTATAACCACAAGGGCGATCCGTGATCCTCCAGTCGGAGTCACCAGTGATCCCTGGAGGGGAAGATTCCGGACTTTCAGCTGCCACGAGGTTGTCACAGGTGCGCTAGTGGGGAGATGAAGCTCAACAGTATGCAGTTTTCATCAGTTTTCACATGTAATAAATGTACACGGGTTCTTATATATATCTACATTGAAATTCCACCGTTTCGTCATTTGCAATTACAGTATACTTATATAGCCATGATTATGATTGGCCATCAGTGATTTATATATCTAGTCTTTGATTGGTAATTTCTATCGAGTTCTAAGATAAAAGATTACCAATTTCTAGGTTTATACTGTACTTAATCTTGTAGCCATCCTCTCCAGATGCGCAGGCTCACGGACGTCTATGTAGACTGGTCGCTGCAGGAGGGTGCCTGAGTTGGGAGGTGCAACGTTGACCAAGATGTTGGCTACAGTGAAAGCCATTTACCAGCGATTTTCATGGTTATAATATGGGGTTATTATTCCAGAAATGGGATTACAACTGACTTATACATTTATAACTGGTAAAGGGCCATAACTGTAGGACATCATTCAGCAACTCATTGGTCATTCGCGGTTTCATCAATGGCCTAATCTTATGTGAACGACGGAAGCATGAGAACGATCCCAACCGACGAGCTAAGTCAGATGGAGATTGACACATATCATGGGCCAAGGTGAAACATTGGGCGCCCCAAAAAACATGAGTTACTACGATCAATCGCCAAAAGTTGTGTTCCTTGCGTTTTGAATCCTGACCCATACCAGCATCATGGGCATTTCATCTTGGATTTCATTACATAAAGATGGGGATCAGCACAATGAAAAACAACCAGCACTTTGTCAACAACAGCATAAGTGGATTTTGCTAAGCAAATCGATTACAGGCAAAGATCCGGATTTTGTCCAAGAACCAAACATGGGAGGATTTGACGGTAACAAGTCTGAATTCACAAATTCATAAAACTCCTTCACATCTGAATTTCAGTATTTCAATAACGGCAGATGGAACTATGGAATTTAACAGCATATTGGAACTTCGGCAACGGCAGACATTAAGATTCCATTGACGGAAAGAAATAATCCACCAACCAACAAATGTGGAATACATATTTTGGTGTGACTTCAAGGCAGAGACCAACAAGTGCCCAACACGAAACTAAATGGCCATCAACCCAGGCAATTATTGTGTCACAATCCCAGCCCCGCAGATCATGGTGGCGAAATGTCCCTAGCGATTCTTGGTTGAAGCATATCCATTCCATCCATGTGTTCCCACAATCATTCTCAGTAGATATCACCAATCACTGTTGGTGTTGTTCTACAGTTCTTCCAGCAGTTCCGTAAATTCTTGACCCCAATTCTTTTCTGGGAGTTATACCCAGTGAATGTTGGTAAATCTCCCAAACTCAATGGGTGCGAGTTCGAACACATCAAGGAGTTGTCGATGGCGGATTTTGAAAAACCAAGGCGGCGAGACTTCAGCATCACGTAGGGCCGAAGGGATCAGAAGACGCTGATCATCCTCCATAACATGGACATCCCGGTAAGCTGCCATGGTTTTTGAGTTGTTTTTCAATAAGTTTACCCTTGTTTCGTTGAAGTGTATGTACATATGTAAATGTGTACATAATTAATTATTCGTATATACAGTTATATATGATACTTAGGTAGATAGAGTAATTTATAGTTTCTTAGGATATATACACTATATATGATTATATACATATGCATGATACAAGCACCGATAGATATGATGTGTATATATATATATATTTATCACTATATCCCCATGTTTTTGTTTTTTTGTTCCGGCTGTTTTCCCACTTTATATCCCCATATTATTCCTATTAATCTTCTAACATTTTCTTGACGCTACCTGGTTGTACATCCCGCTCTAGTTCATTCTATCTCCATTTCTTACCCTAATCGATCCCCATATTGTCAGGGATTTGCAGAGATTTATAGGAAGTTTCATCATATGGGGATTCTATAATCCAGATGTATATATATATATATACATGTGTTCAAATTTCATGGTCCCATTCACAAAATGAGGTGCCCATCCCATGGATGTTTTGCCATGGTTTTCCCTATACCCAGCACCAGGACATCGAAGGCTTCTATTTCAGCCCATGGTTCACCCAGCTCCCAGCCTTGAGCCATGAGCCTCGAAGCAGCGAACGTCGCGGGTCGTGGGTCGTTGATGATTTTCCGAAGGGGAAAGCCATGGGTAAACTCCACAGTTTTTTGTAGGTTAAGCCGTTTGGGTACTAGGAATGATATGGATTAATATGGTATAATTACTTGGTATTTACTTTACGATACATGAGTAATAGATACCAGCTATGGTTCCACTCGTCGACACCATACTACAACCCCCAACTGAGGAACTTCGGCAAGACGCTGCAGATGGGGTTGATGGCAGCAATCCAACCAGTGAGGCGGTGGTCACTCTGCAAGGGACGCGTGGTGGCAGTAAACCTGTGTCAGTGGACTGATCATTTTAATGGTTATAAATGGAATTATCATCCCATAAATAAATGGGGTTGTAAGTGACTTACAACTGGTAGATGGCCATAACTCTGGATGGTTTGTTTTTTCGTTGAATAGAATGTTAGTCCGGACGTGATAAACCATTTCTTTTGGAGGGGCGACCACTTGAATAGTATATAGTATGCGATGTTTCACTATATGGAGTCACCCCCCAGTCAATCAACTATTAAACCTGAGGTTGGCATTCTGTGGTGGGAATTAAAGTTGGCACAGATAATATGTCACTCCTGGATCTGGTCTTGCACGATCATATTTTTGTTTAGCATTAGCTAATTCTTGATCATGTTCAAACAGCATCAGATTTTTAAACTGCAAATTTAGTGGCCTACAAGATTTTTGAACCATTTTGAAGCCGCATGATTTTTGTTCGAATCTCCATGTTGTTGGTTGAGCCAAGCCTAATGGTCCGCTTAGCTGCTGAATCAATGTAACAAGTACTGTACGGTAAGAAACCCAATAATGATGGACCTGACTGGTGGTTTCACATCTATCCCACATGTTCAACATCTCTAGCTTGCAATCCAACATTGTGAGAGTTTACATCAAAATGAGTCATAGTATATATAGTATATAAGACGTACTGCCAGTCCAGATACATTGTCGTTGACGGTATGTCCACTTTTTGGGCGCCATGTGCTAATCTCAGACTCAGGATGTCCTTTGCTTTCCTGGCCATGAACTTGTTGATGGAGGGCAGCCATGTGCTGCTTGGCGAAAAACTAGCGGGAGGGAACGGCACCATGTCCACTACCGAATACTCATCCGCTCATTTTGAAGTTTGGGGAGTGCATGAGTCCAATGCCAGAAATCACTCGATTTCAGGCTTTCCACTGCAATCAGTCTCGGGTATCCATTCCAACTGTGCCGCGTAAAACCAATGGTGCCACTCGGAAGGGAGGACATCATAAAGATCATAAGAGATTTATGGTTGTTGCATGTTGTTGCTATCTTCAAACGCGCGCATGTGCCCCTCCCTGATTGGCCGGCTGTTTTGCCAAGCTGCCCAGAATACTTTGAGTCCCAAATGGCTCAACCACCAACCATGCTTTGACTGTGCGGGTCACACTCCTCCCAGTGGTCCAGCATCGTGTTCCGGTCACATCCAGATGGGTCAGCATGGACATGAGGATGTCAAAAAGTTTGCAATGTACCACGAGGATTTGACAACCTAGACTTATGGGCCGGGATGAATCGTGCTGTGTACCTACACAAATATATGATATATATATATATACATACATATATGTATTATATATATAAAGTGATAACAATAATAATAATAATGATAATAATAATAATATTAATACTATAATATTAATAATAGTAATAATAATACTAATAACATTTTTGTTATATTATATAATATCATATCATATCATATTATATTATATTATATATATCATATCATATTCTATTATATTATATTACATCATATGTTTATTATATTATATCATATCATATTATATTATATTATATCATATTATATCATATTATATTACATTACATTACATGATATTATATATAATGACAATATGATGAAATATAATATGATAGAACAGAAGCTAATATAACATTTTCTAATTCAGTATAACATATCCCATCAGAATGTACCGCTGGATATCCCATTATATTTAATCATGACTCTTTTTATTTTCCCATGTTTGATTGTTAACTATCCTCATTATATCCAGACAGACAGATAGACAGACGGACAGACAGATAGACTGATATACAGACAGATAGATATACAGATAGACAGACAAACATACAGACAGATAGGTAGATATAAAATCTCTCCCATTGTTTTTTTTGCAAATGGCCATGTTTTATCCACTCCAGGATGACTATGTAAATGTACATATATATATATATATACATTACATGTATAGTATGAAAATATATATGATTATAATATGTACGTACATGTGCCAGGGTCAAATCATGGTAGGTTTCTGGTCATCCATCCCATTCCATGGGACTCCGACCCCGCGGCCGTTTCTAACCGAGGTTGCTCTCCGGCCCCGCGGGTGCAGGGAAGAGCTTCACGGCCTCATCGGTGGACTTGGCATCAAGATGGGAGAGGGAGGAAAACCATGGGCTTTATGGGTTTGTTAACAAACATAGCTATTGAAAATGGCCATTGATAGTGGATTTTCATGGATTTTCCAGCTATGTTAGTTTACCAGAGGGTATGGGTTTGTCTGGAAATGGTGTATACCCCCAATTATAGCTTTGTAATGGGATAATGAGTATTAACCAATGGATTTTTTGGGGAAAAGAAAACATTTTCAGACAAACCCAAATATATCTGGAGATCGGAGATGGTGGGATATGAAAGCAACTATTTTGGTGGATATAATTGATATGATGATTCAGTGGATCATCCGCACATTTAGTATAGTGGTTGGTATCAAACTTGTAAGGTATCTAGAACTGGAGAGCTGGGGCATTCTCAGACATTCCTTTAATATCCCTTAATCTGACTGGGTTATTTCTTATGCTTATTGCTCACCTACGATTCCCGAGATTCCGGCAGCGATGAGCGATGGACAACTTTGGGCCATCCCCACCTGGGGCCAGGCCTGCCTGGCCTGCCCCTGGAATCTATACACTATGACTATGATCGCTAAATATAGCGCTCTGTAGGGAGATGTTGACTAGCAGCTCCTGATTAATAGGTGGACACCATATAACACCATCATAGTTAGCTAGATAGTAGTTATGGTTATGTAGGGACATGTTGCAATTTGTAGTTGGGGAATAGTTTGGCAATCCATGTAGAGTCACAGCTGAAGATAAACGTGGCCAGTGGTGGCTCACATCCCTTCATGGGACCTGGAAGGAAAGAACTTCTGATAGTCCCTTGGTGAGGAACATGTCATTGCATGACTCGAATGATCCTGGAACTTGAGTCTTGGTGATTTGTAAGTTGGTGATTTTACAAGCAGTTATCCCTTGAAAGGAGTTGGCTGCTTATTACGTTTTCTAGTTGGGTTTGTGCTTTACCCAAAAGACTGCTCACCCCAAATTATCGCCATTTCAATGGCGAAACAATTGATCGACCGAACGATTTTGGGTTGCCCCATTTCCAGATGAACCGTGATCTTTGGTTCTCTTTCAGCCCAGGGTTTGCAACTTGACCATGTCAATATCACAACCCCAGGGGAGAGTTTCTCTCCTGCCTGATGAAACTTGAATGATCGTCCCACTTAGTACAGTAAGTACATAGTTCGAAGGTTTAGTGAGTCCCTGAACTGGGAGACCAAAATGCCTTTCTCCCAGCCCTTTCAATGCACCGCACAGCGCACCCAGGCCGAACGATCCCTACGCACCTTGCATAAGTGGACCACAGTAGGTGCCTGGGATAACCTGGAGAAAGCCTGAAGGACACCTGGACATTTTGGGGGATGGGTCACCAAATATGGCATTGGATCACTCAACCTGAGGATTTGCACTAAGAATTGCATCAGCGGGGATATAAATCAATGTAGTTGTTTGGTGGCTCACTCCGCTCAGCAGGTCGAAGTAGGTGTTTGTTTTCCACTTCAGAGTGAACCAACCCTACTTGTCCCACTCGAAAACCCGCAACTTGCTTGCTCGCCGTCGGATGAACCAGCAAGTACATAGAAAACATATACACGCATACACACATTAGACACTCATGTTGTCATGCAAACCTGGAACTATTCATGTTTATCCATGTTCGTATATTGGTGACACGGTGACAAGGTGCGGACCTGAAATCGAAGCTGGAACCCCCAATATAGCAGTATATAGTCAGGAAGATCATATCCCAAAACCAATGTTTAGCATTGTTTAGCCATTTCTTGGGGAGTAGGTACTATTAACTGGATGGTCATCTTGATTCGCATTAGTGGTACTATGATGTTTATTTTTCAATGTTAGGTTTGTTTATGCGAAGTAGACTGGAGTAGATGTTCTCTTCCGACTAGTCGGTAAATTTGATAAACAGGTACGGTACTTCCCACTCAAGATCCCCGGAATTAAATTTAGCCGGTACTTAGTTGGTACCAAACCAACTTGTGTTGTTCAAAGGATATTATTTTTGAGATTCATGTTCATGTCACTATTGTTGCTTGCATGGGTTTGTTTGAAAGTATATAGGGTACCCCAAAATCCCACTGTTTTGGTACCATGTTCCCTCGCACATGTTTTTTTGGGTATACCAATTTTTAGACACACTAGAAATACCTGGATTTGCCAAAGGTGATTATCTTCCCATGGGCAACTCAGCCAGAAATTTGGAATCTGGCAATCCTATCTACTGCTTATGGCCCCCTGAATCAAAAATCCAAGTATGGCCTATATTCCCAAATTTTGTTGGCAATATATTATAATATATCATTTTACAAAGTTATATCAATAACAATATGGTAAACATATTATATATATATATGAATATTTATATATATATATACTACACATGCATAGCCATGTTTAAAACAGTTATTTTCCCATATGGGGATGGTTATCAATCCATTCCGAGGGAAATGTTTTTCTCCGCATGATGTTTGGTTTCCCAATCTGGGATAGATGACCATACACATATACCGTGTTTTTTGACAATGACACATATAATTCTACAGTATATCATGATGTCAACATGTTATTCCAATGTTCAACATATGTTTAGATCATTGTATCAGATTTGTTTAAACTATGTACATATATATATATATCATTTTATATCATTATCATATCAACATGATATCAAACTGATACTCCCATGTTCATACCTCTTGAACTTCTCCAGCTTTGCGTAACTTCCAGGTGCTGTGTGGAGTCGACTGACGTCTCTGCGCCTTGGAAAATCAAGCCATGGTGGTTGAACATCAGCTGCCCATCTGGGACGGTATATTGGGATGATGTATGGCATTGAGCAAATCCCACATGATTCTAGACTCTATAGAGTACATTGCTATAAATTAGGGTATTCCCAATTTTCGGACAAAAGCAACTGTGGAGAATCAGCTCTGAAAAACTCATTCACTGGATTTGTTCATGTTTTCTTTTGAGCCACTTCTCTTGGTATGTTCTGTATTTGGATAGACAGATCAAAATTTAAGACCCAGGGACCACAGATTTTAGTCGATTTCTATAGTATTAATCATCTACCCAATTTTGATTCATACGCATGGGTCTTCGCACTACAGATACACATCCCTGCATTGTTTGTCATCTAATTTCCCAAAATAGAATTAAAATGATTCAGTTCATTAGTTAATGGTAAAACTTAAAGCCATGGTGTCCTGTAATTGTTCCTTTGAATTTCTATTCCATTCATCCCAAGTTGCGAATGCAGAGGCACCAGTGCCGCAGCACCCTGAATCTCTGCGCGGGCCGCTGTCGTCCTGGACGACGCCACCTTGTGGCCGGCGAAGTGATGTGTCGAGACAGCGAGCTGAAAGGAAGTGGTATAGTGGGAAACCCAATGCCATCAATCATTGGATTGGTTTAAGGGAAAATTTACAGGAAACCATGGATTTTCCCATGAAATATAGGGGTTTCCTGTAAATTTTCCCTTGAACCAATCCAATGAATCAACCATCCATTAGGGGGTCCTTGTTGACTTTTCCAGCGGCTAAAAGGTTTCACAAGTGATGTGCTGGGCCCGAAAGTCACGTGGGCAGTGATGCTTGTTGGGCCTTTTTTTTCACTGGCTCAGAAGCCTATAGTTGGTATCCCGATTTTCTTGGTGAACTCCAGAATCTATTTACACATTGAGTCTTAATTTTGGGCGGTGACATTTTGAGAAGTCCACATGCTCATTCACCAAACACTATTCATAAGCCTGTATGATTCATGCTCCATCCACTTAAATTTTGTTTTTTTCTGTGAAACCCTTGTCAAATACTTTTTCTTCAGGCAAAATCCACATGTGTTGCCCTGTTGCTCCATATTCTCCTGGTGAAATCCACATGTTGACTCCGTTTTCAATTGCTCATATTTTTCCTCGCTTAAATCCCAATTTTTCCTAGATTTGCAACGTGGTTCCTGTGGAGAATTCCTCCAGTTTTTTCAAGGTCAACCCTGAATGTTTCCAGTTAACTAGCGAAATCCCCATGCTTTCACTCTTTGTTCCCCATGTTCATTTTTGTTCCAGTGAACCCCATATTATCCAAGCTCATTTCCGTCATGTTTTCCCAATATCTTCCATCATTTGTTTAATTAATCATTTTTCCGCGGTGTTCACCATGTGAACCCAGTGAACCCC
Organism: Symbiodinium sp. clade C Y103; assembly: GCA_003297045.1. NCBI lineage: Eukaryota > Dinophyceae > Suessiales > Symbiodiniaceae > Cladocopium > Cladocopium sp. clade C. Next base: position 222,770 of record BGPT01000161.1, on the reverse strand, counting down.
ACGGTTTTTTCCAAGGTCCCCCCCGTCCCTGTGCTCCGAGAGATGCCCGAGGCTCCACGTGGAGGACCTGAACCTGCCGCGGCGGCCGCAGCCGCACGAGGCGCTGCGCGCCTTCATGGAACTTCCAGCGGCCTCGAAGGTGAAGGGTGGCAGCGTGGAGGACTCGGGCTGCGGTGAAGTTATTAGAAGGGGGGAGGGTTGGCCTAGTCACGGTTTTTATGGGATGTTAGTGGGATTTTAATGAATTTCATCGGATTTCATAGGATTTTATTGGGATTGTATGGGATTAATGGGATTTTGGTCAGGTTGAATCACTAATCAACAGGGGATATATGAAAGCATGTTGGAAAAATGATGATTTTATAGGGGATCGTTCAAACAAAGCCAAGAATTCAAGAAGGATCAATGTCAAGATCCCACTTGTTTATTGTCAACCTTGAGGTTCTGCTAAGCCATCTAATAGGGCTGGATCAGCCAACAATCCATTATTGAAAGAGTTTTGAACAAACCAGTAGAACCAGCTCGCAAACAAGTTTTTGACACTGTTTAGGAAATAATGTAAATTTTGTTTGAAACATGGCATAAACATGATTGCATATGACTAGTGTATGATTACTGTATTTGTTTATTGTTCAAAACACTGTTCATGACCTGCATCTTGCCAGAGAAGACGGTGCAATTGTGGTTTGACGTTAAACAGGATAAGGACATTGGCCACGTCAGCAGGATCAGTGATGGGGGGTGCAATCAATGGATACCAATCTTGAGAAACTGGCATAAACCAACTGGTAGATTAGCGATTTATCATGATGTCTCCAGCAAACATTTGGGAATTCAATGGAATTCAACATGGCTGTATCCGATCACACTGGTGGTTGTAACTTCTGGGTAATGTTCATGATGTTTAAATCAACTTAGTCAATTTGTCATTGATATTCATTGATTCTTCTAACCAATGAATATCAATGAATATCAATGACTAGTTGAAGTGGACCAATGATATTTAATGATATGTATTGAATTTTATTGATAGGTTAATTGATTCTTCTTATGAAGTCGACCAACCCTATACCAGGGTGAAGCACTCTGCGTGTCTCTCGCCCAGCTGTGCTAGGAGCTCTCCATTCCAAGCGCCCAAGGTGCAGTCGGGATGGCTCCCAACATGGCACGGCAACATCGTAGTGAGTTGACCCTGAAGAAGGGACCAGCAACCAGAGGATCCATAAGCCCCCATGCTAGGTTGTGGTATGGTCGGTGAATTGATTGCTGTTGGTATTTCTGACACAGGGATATGTGACATGACACTCAAAAGGATCAAAAGGGTATTCTTTGAAGTTTTCGACATCAACATACTTATACAAGTGCATATCATCCAAATAATCCATGCCTTGTCTATTTCCCATGCGTGAATCTACCGACCTTCAAGCCAGCAGTGGCCCACTCATCCAAGATTTACCATCATTTCACCCCGATAAACCATGACTAGATACTGACCATGTTTCCTTACGAAAATGACAATCAAAATACCAAAATCTGGGTGTAACACACCCACATATTATCTCATCTCATTGGTCAATTAAGGATCTGCGTATATACAGTATACATAGGTTTCGGAAGAAAAAGAACATCTACCACCTTGGAACATGAGGTAATTCTACCACTTCACTTCCAAGGACCCAGCAAATCCAGGTATCCGAGTCCTCGCGACCACGGGACCACTGCATGCGTTGGAATTGAGAGGTGCCATTGCAGATCGTGGGGATTTCGCACGGTGTAGCTGGCAAAATTGGGGAGGTCACCAGCCAAGATATCAGCCGGTGACCCACTCAGGTCAGGGAGAGATTGCCAGTATTGGCCGCCAACAAGCCTGAATACTCGATGTATTGCTATTGAGACGGGCAGCTTGTTTTCATCATTATTTGTTAGAGAACTGCCAGCTGCAATCAGGATGCCTTCGAAGGCGTTGTTTGCAAGCTTCACAAAATTCCCCAATTGATTTGATAGTAATAGAATTTAATAGATGGTTTTAGTGGGAATGCCATGTGGAAGACCATGTGGGAAGACCATGTGGGAAGACCATGTGGAAAGACCATGTGAGAAAAGCCTGGGGTTTCCCTATCTATCTTAGTTGGTCCTAATGTTTCATCATGGGTGAAACGAAAGTAGCCCCGGTAAGGTAACCCCATTGGGAATCCGCATAAAAGCCTGACATAGCCTTCAATAATTTGGAATTACTTGGATCCGCCGTGAAATCCAGCAGTCCAAAGGAGTGCCTAATGCCTTACACGAAATTCATAGATATGATATGGAACATCCGCATTCTACCCACTTAAAAATCATGTTCCTAGGAAAACCAAGGTTTCTGTCTCTTCGTTGTTCCCCACCTGCCAGGTGAGGGTTACTAGATTTTATCACAGCTGCGCGGGGGCGGGGGTGGACGACCTCTTCCTCCCGCGTCCTCCTCCTCCTCCTCGTACTCCTCGTGCTTCATCGTCGCCAGCTGCAGATCGCAGTGGGAACTG
>BGPT01000161.1:208429-218988 GCA_003297045.1 Symbiodinium sp. clade C Y103 | reverse complement strand
ACAACTCTGATGAAATCTAGAGACCTTCGGTCTCTAGATTTCATCAGAGTTGTCCTCTCCTCCTCTTCCCTGCCAGATAAGTTTGTCAGAAAGAATGTCGAAACATGTATCACACTATATGCCAAATAAAGTGGCATGGTGGGGATCACTCGAAGCAAAGTAATTTTTGGCATGTTTTTTTTTTCGGTAACGATATCCTTGATGGGTATTCAGCCAGCCCACGAAAAAACAAAGGTAACTCTCCCAATGATGGATGGTCAATAGACCCTTACAAACGATCAGTTTCAAAATCCTGGACATACAGAACCGCCCTAAAAAAGATAGCAGCGTAAACCTCCCAGCCCAGAAAGTCTTTTCACTTCCCCAGCTTCCGAGTCGGCTTCGGACTCCGATGATAAGAAGTCATCAGAGAGCAAATAGCTGAACTGTCAAGAAGCAACAGCATGGAGGAAAAATACACGTGCGTGACAAGATTCCACACATGATTTCCCAGATTCACCACTAATTGAAACATTTTATCACTGTTTTGGGCTGGTTTTGCCAACATGTTTGCCATCCTTTCTGCCGAGTTTTTGTCCCAATTTGACCGGCACATTGCCGGCTAGTTTGCCGGGAGTTCGACCAGCTGCTCGACCGCTGCCGAATCCCAGATTTTTATCTCGTTCCTGGGGATTCTTTAGACTTCCAGGTTTTCTCCAATATATAGACTCGACCTTTCACATCCATAGCGCCCTTTGCATCCTTGTTGCTGTGGTCAGCCGCAGTGACGTCCGGATTGACTTTGACTTTTTTTTTCCCATTGTACCTCTAGTTGACAGTCAGTATAGACGGTAGACAGCCTGGCTAGAGGGTAATTTCTCAGTAGTTCATTTGGATATTTGTCAGACAGTTGATACTTCGGAAACTTCAAAAAACTTGAAGAGATAGAACCCCCCAACAAAAATAGCAAAGTAAGTCATATACATATATATATATATATATATACCTACGTCTTCCAAATGGCCTAAATTTCCGCCTGAATCACAAAATCAGCCTGAGCAGATTGCGGGCTGAACTTTGCACATCGGGCGGAAACCGGATTTCCATGGGTTTCCCACTTTTGCACCCAAAAAATTCAGGCGGAAAAAGGCACGAAACAGGCGGAAATACACACGAAACAGGTGGAAATACCCGAAAACCTTTTTGGCCTAAAACAGGATGACACTCAAACGGGCGGAAGTTCCAAACGCTGGCAGAAAAGTTCAACACAGGCTAAAATTTTAGCCTGAATAGCATCGGGCTGAAATTACGGCCTGAGGAAGGCCTAGGTATATACATATTAACATGCATATAATATATATATACATATATATTATATATATATATATATATGATTATATATATATATGTATATATTGTTATTTATTATGTAATGTATAGTGATGGGTTTCTATAAACGTTGGGCTGCCAGGCCAGGGACCCCCTTGGGCTCCACGGCTTCGGCGCCACTTCAGCGAGCTGCAGTTGCCGGAGCCGGCCGAAGAGGACGTGCCCCGGATCGACTCTTTCGAAGGGATCGGTGGATGGATTTTGGAGCCACTGGAAACTTATTTGTTTGATGAAAATGGTGATGTTGCCATCAAAAATGGAGATTTTGCCCTCAAGCTTGGGGTTTGTGGCGGATCAACATGGTGATGTTGAAACAAAAATGGGGATTCTGTCAGTAGGAACTAGTTTGCAAGTGTCAGTCAACATCAATCAGGATGGATATATTTAATCACCTATTCGAAATGGTTGCAGTATGTTGCAGACATAATTTCACTGCGATTGCCCCCTGAAAGGATTAGTTGGCTGGCTGACTATTGAACTATTCGTTTGATTTGCTTATTTTCCAAGCTTTTCTGGATGATGATGCAAATTGATTGCAGTAATATGTTTCGGGGGTTGAAACCACCAAGCAGCTAAATCAGTACTATTTTGATTATATTTGATTCACCTATGGAGATTGTAACACAACAACATCAAGATACAGTATATATATATAGAATGTACTATCCTAATTTGAATTCATTTAATACATAGTATTTATGTATTCACATGTATTCATATTTTAATAAGATCATATCATTAATATTGATATCCATTTGGTGGATTGAACATGTCCTATTTTGTTTGTCTTTTTTCATGGACGCTACTAGGGCCCAAGCTACGTGTGATTTGCCCAAGGTCAAGAAGATTTTGCAGAGCATCTCCCGTCATGTCCTAAAGGCCTGCTGGGAACATGGCAATCTTTGGTGGTTGAATCAGCATTTGAGCTACCCTCCAATAAACGTCTTGGGAAATCCCCGTACTAAATATGGAGCTTTCTAGTTCAGCTGGGAAAATCATGGAACATTTGGTGGGGGATTTTTCAGCGAACCATGGTTTGATTGCAGGAAGGTATGAAAAGATATTGAAATTATAGTCTGGTTGATTGGTTCATTTGTAGGGACTTATACTGCCAAGCTTATTGGCGATTATGATAACCCATGATAACCCATTGTAGGAAAACCTATCACACACTTGGTTTGTCTGAAAATGATCCCACATTGCCAAATTGGATGGGTTCAGTTGGTCTATCTTTGATGCAAGGGTAAGGTTCCAGAAATTGGGAGGTCACGTTATTGCAACGGCTGAACTGCTTTGGCGAGGCTATTTCACTAATTAATGACGCGCTTCGAAACAGAGGAGTCTCGCAAGCCTGCCCAATTTCAATGCAAAGTCTTGCTCAAGCATTTTCCAATGGCAATCCCGAAAGCTTGCTGGACTCAGGAAAGTTGAATATCCCAACTGAGTACTTCCCCTTTGAGCTCAGCTCACTTGGTGTTTTTTTCACTTCTGTCAGAAGATGTCCACCGTCCGTGGATCAATCGCCATTGCCTTGGAGAGTCGGAACATAGTCCCAACGACTTTGACTGTCCGTCCTCAAACATTCAGAGTTTTGACCAACGGACCAACGGGGTCCCCTGAACTTCTCATTGTTTGTGCATGACTCTTGATCAAATCCCTTGTTTCATTTCTACATTCCCTGAACCCCTGCTTGTTTTGATGCGCAAATCTCCTGACCCTTGAGATCCACCCCGGAGATGGCAAAACATTGGCTTCAACGCCCAGTGCCTAAATGGGATGATCATAGTTGGCTCATCCACTAGAGAAATCCCAAGTTGGTGAAGTCATTGCCGGGTACCGATTCCATTACTCCCCAAATCTAGACCTTGAGAATTCACAATTTTGAGGTTGGAAAGGATTGTTTTGAAATCCACAATTCATAGCAGGGTCGATATTTGTTCGTTGTGAGGGGTGGTACGTCCCATCTTTCTGATTGGTCATACTTTTCATCCCACTGGTTGGTTTATGTTCGTTTCCCCACTCTGTCCTCCACATGTTGACTGAAAATTCTATCATTTTAAGCTGGGTTTCTCATGGTTTCTCCCATCTGTTTTTGATCATATATCCCATGTTTTTTTGTTGGTTTCCTCAGTATATGTTGTTGGGTTTTCTTACTGGTGCTTAGCAGGGAATGGGGAAATTACCGTTAATGATCATCCCATTCCCCCATTCCCTACTAAGCACAAGTAAGGAAAAGCTTGGAAAATAAGCAAATCAAACGAATAGTTCAATAGTCAGCCAGCCAACTAATCCTTTCAGTATATGTTGGGTTTTTCCATGATGTTTCTCTAGTTTTTCCATGATCTCCCCGTGTCCCCCGCATAACGCCAGCGCCAGGTGGGTGGTGGTTGCGATGCCCTGGAGGCGGCCTTCAGTGGCTTGGCAGAGGCGCAGCCATCTGAGGGTTTTCTCTGATGTCGTGGGGATTTCATGGTGACTTAACCGACAAAAATGGTGGTAGAGTTGGGATTTAATGGTGGTTTCATGCGATTTTATGGTGGTTTAATGGGAAATTTTGGTGGTTTAATGGGGATTTCATGATATTTAATGGTGGTTTAATGGGATGTTATTGTGATTGAGCATGATCTAGGCATCAGCAGCGGTTCCCCGTATGTCTCACCCACCTTGGTTTCCCCCTTTTCAGACACAAAATCCACAAAGATGTAGTGTATCGCATATGAATGTAGAATTGAGACACCTCAGACTGGATGGCTTGCTAGAAAATCTCTCATTTATAGAATTTATAGATGATGTTCCCATTCAAACCTACATTTGCAGGGGAAAATCCCAGCTATCCAGGTTTGATTACCGGAGGGTACAAAGCCGGCTAAGAAATGAGTTGGCTGCTGGCCGCGAACCGGCACTGCGCATCAGCACCAGGAGCCGGTATCGGGCTTGAAGTTGAAGACGGAGGAGCCGTCAGCTGAGGGTGAGAAGTATCAACCCCTTGTTTTGGGCTAAGGTTCATGATACACTCAGATGGTAGAGTTTAGTAAACTGGTGATGGTTTATGGTTGGGTCTACCACGTTAGAAGGTACTGTACAGAGCGTTGATGCAAAGAAGAATCAGTGAATCAGTGTATATACCAGCAACTTATTGCCGATATGTGTCCCAAAAAACAGGTTGGTTTTTAAGATGGAAACCGCCAGTGATGCTCAAATCAGCTTCTAAAATGGTCGATTCTGGGACAATTGTTTGGCCATTGTGTGTCTGTCGGATGTCCCACGACACCCTAAGCAGGGTGGCTACCTGTGTATGCCCAATTTTTTTGGACAGGAATCCTGTACTGTGTTTATGATATACCCGGTAGGTACTTCCCAAAGGACCATTGTTGATTAATGTTGTCTACATACAATGTCGTAATATGTCCAATCTTATGTACATGTGTTTCTGATTCTTTGGTGTGTGTGTGTGTGTTTGTGTGGCTATTCTAGCTGATTTAAACTTGCAGGGCAACCCCCCCTTATGGTAACCCCCCCCTTATGGTCAATAAGTGCTGCACAAATGAATTTATCACGCAATTACATGAATTACTATAATTATACTATATATATATATAATGTATACTCAGATTCCTTTGTATACAATAATATATTTACATAGGTACATGAATTACATGTATTACTGTACCCATTGTCCTTCCCAACAAGAAATACATCAGACCGCGTGGCCATTCGGTCATTCGAGGACGCTTTGGCCTCGGCGACCTTGCAGCTTTTCAAACTGGTCAAGGATGGCAAGGGGGGGTTGTGAAGGTAAGTTTTAGGCGAAGAGTTTCTCCTTTAGTCATCTAACCTATCTACCTATCTACCTATCCATCTACTCGTACCATGGTCAAAACATTGGTTAAATGTAAAAGGATGTAAATGCAAATAATCATCCCCCATTTACATCCATTTATAGGGGTGGCCTATTATGAGGAATCTCCATTACTGGTTAGATGACCATAGCCCATATACCACCGTGTGATAATGGTACATACGGGTTTGTTTGAGACGGGGGTCACACTGTGCTTGGTCCTTTTAATGGCAACATGGTGAGAAACCAAGGGAATTTGGGGTACTTCTTTTCCAATGGAACATTTGTTTAGAAAGTTTAGAGTCTATATCAATTTGTCTAAATTGATAAAGGACATTAGAAAAGGCTGCTGCCAAGGGATTCCATAACCCTTTGTCAGTGTACAATTCCAACACATGACACATGAAGTTCTGCGTCGCTGGAACATTTCTGACTATGGAGTGCCTGGCTTAGATTTCCTTACTTTATCCAAGAAATGGGTTTCTACGGTCTTTTCCACTCATTGGTGATCGATGGACTCCATCTGACAAAGATATCCCGGAGTTGAGAAACACACCAACATGGACAAGAAGTTGATTGCCATTGTCAAATTCATGTTCACCAACAACATCAACAAAATTCAGAAAATGACGAAGATGTGCTGCTTTTGTGCGGAGACTGAAACGTGCTGTTCATCTGACTCCTTTCCCTTTGACAGAATTTGGTGATGATGCCAAAGGCATTGCATGTAATGAAGTACCCTTCCTGTTTCATGGGCATTGTATATGTGACACTGTTGGGGTCCCTCCTGGAGATGCTCAATCCAAAAATGGCACCTGACAAATCCCATCACTTGAAATTTCCAGTAAGTATTTCATTGGTGTATCCAACAAATATCGATGTTCACTTCTGCATGCTATCTATCTATATATATATATAAATATTATGTTCTTACCCACCAGTCTCAGTTGCAGTTCAGTCTAGTTATATAGGTACATTTTGTCCACCAATTATAGGCATAGTTTGATCCAACAGACATAGATACATAGTTGAATGGATGATAATGGATGGTATCCTGCAGCTTTACACATATCATTGTTCATTGGATTCCCCAGGATTTCAAGGGCTCGAAGTGATCCATGGCTACCAGGAGCAGATGAAGGCAACTCCAAGCAGTTCGGGCTGCAACTTCAGCCTACGGCACTTGGGACAAATCATGGAAGGCGCCCCAGCGCGATGGGCGAGTTCGGGGGGCTAGCGGCCAGCAGATACCCCAAACATGGCCGGAAAAAAGATGAGGTTCTGAATGGTTGAATGGGTTTGCCAGCATTTTGAGAGAAACCCATATACTCCCGACATGTCTAGATGGGAGAAATAGAGCGACCTCTTGATGAATAGGATTGGGGAATATTGGGGAACATATCCAACAAAAACAGATCTAGGATCTGACTTGTGGGTTATTGTCGTTTGCAAAAATATATGGTGCATATATGTTTATACATATATATATATATGTATATATATATATGTATATATATATATATATATGCCCCAATGGCTCATTCTTGGTGTCAACGTCAACGTCGGCCATTATACATGGAGTATTCCCGGGTAGACGTCCTCAAAGTGGACGATCCCAATGGATTTTTCAAGGTTAGAATCCACTGATCAAACACTAAAAATGAGGTAAACTATATGGAGGTTTCCTAAAATAGGGGTACCCCCAAATCATCCATTTTGAATCCGGATTTTCCATTATAAACCATCCATTTTTTGGTACCTCCATTTTAGGAAACCTCCATATGGTAAACTGCGGTTCATAAGAGTGGAGATGCCCCTCATTTGGGGACGATCATGACCACTGACCATCCAGCTGGCCTCAGGCGTTGCCAGAGTGTCTCGGAGAAATCGTGGTGGGGTCCTACAAGTAGGGGTGGAACCAAAGATTCAACCAGGAGAAATGATGTTCCTTTATCTTTACCACAGATAACTTAATGTGACTTCTCTTTTTGATCTTTTGTTTCACACACACTATAGAGCCCTAGAACGCTCGAATTTCTTGTTCACGACGGACACTAGAGTGTCACATGTCCTCCCAGTGCCAGTTGACTCAGCTTTCTGCGAACTACCACATCTCGTGAACCTACTGAGCGATGTGAAGCCTCAGGCAAGCGTTCCACCCTTGGGGACAGGTGCCGGTGCGCAACACATTCGTTCACTTTGGATCACTTTGGCGAGGACTGCTTGCTCGACCTTGCTCGACCATGATTCTCTTTGTTTCCAAGAATCCCATCCCAGGAAGGTTTGTCTGGAACTACCATGCCGAAGGGTGCAGGGCAGGACGTACCAGAGAGGCAACTGCAAATAACAACGGCACAGTCCTCAGCCGCAGCCTCTGGGTCATCAGGACAGTCGGCGGCGTCGGTGCCACCAAAGACGACTACGATGGCCGTGAGGATGAGTTTGCGTGGTATTGATTAGACTTTGTCACCGTCAATTCTACAATACTTGAGGAGCTACAACAAGTCTTTCAATAAAGCCTATTGCTCCTCGTTCTGGTGGAATCGAGACCAGAATTCAATCATTGAAACAATCCTTGATGGAAGTAATATAGGATTGCCATGGGTTCTTGAAGTCTTTTGTTTGCTATTTGCAATCATCACGATACACCGACCAACATCAATCAATACGTCTTCAGATGGTCTGAATCCATCTGAATGCGAACTCTTTCCAAGCTGCAACAGCTTGGATACTACGGTGTGTGGCACAGAGGGGCCCACAATTCTTGAGCCCACAAGCCCACTTAGCTCACTTAGACCCAAAAGTTGTGTAGCATGTTTCTGGTTGGTAGCTTGAACTATATTGTTTGTTTTCTAAAAAGTTGAGAGCTCAGGGAAACAAACCAAGTACATCGTGGTGCGCTATAATTAGCTAAGTAGGTTCCTACAGTAGATTAAGAACAAGGGTTTTTATGAAGGATGTATTGTGATTTGCATGGGAGTATAGCCTATTGTAGCCAAATTTATGCCTGTGGGTGTACCGTTTGCCATTGGCCAATCCACCATGTATGGAATCTAAATCACATTATGTATGTTATATATATTATATTATATATATATATATTATTCAATACATATTTGAATCATATAACAGTATATAATATTCTATCATTATATCACCCCAATTTCTCGCCCATTGGTTGTGCTTCGAGGCCCGCCCATGGCACTATAGCTCTCGCCGCCAACTGGCGCAACTCTGGACGCACGAAAGTCTGCGGATCTACGAAGACCGGCTCAGCTCGGAAGCAGGCTGAGCTGCTGGGGTTTCCGTAAAAAAAGAGGTACCCAACAATGGATGGTTTACAGGTGTTCATAATGGAAAATCCATGAACATCCTATTGAAAGGATGATTTAGGGGTACCCTCCATAGGAATCCTCCATAATGTATGAAACAACCTCAAGAAATCGATGTTGGTGAATTCTCTGAGACAAAAGAAGGTGCTTAGTTTTCGGTGGATTCAATCCGGAGAACTCTTTGTCTAGGTGAACCGGTTGAAGGGAAACCTCCAGAACCCCCTCATATTTTCCTTGAGATTTTCCCCTAATCCAATCCATTGAGACCATTCTGATTTTGAGCTTCTTGAAATAGTCTTGGAGAATCTCAGGCAATGACTATCCAGAGACAGCCTATTTTCGCCTATCTTGGCCAAAAAACATGGGATTCAAGCAACCCAATTGTGTGTTTAACCTTCAACAAAAAGGGGTTCAAGCAAATTGTGTGTTTAAGCTTCAAGACACACCAAAGAAAAGTGGGAACCCCCGGTAGTTTCGCCAAAAATATGGCGACCTCGTTGGCCTGATGATCAAACAAGGGATTTTCGGAGTCCTCCATCTTGGACAAGACCAAAACGCAGATGGATTGATCAATTTTATGGGCACCAGCGAGTCCATTTTTGACAATTTCAACAGACACGCCACGATGATGTGCATCCCAGTCACCATTTAGCCATGTATAATTCATAATTCATAGCATTTTATAACCATGTTTTTTCCCAGTGCCATGATATTACTACAAACCGTCCTTGCTTGGTAGTTTTTCAGAGTTACGGCTGACAATCCATGCACGAAAGACGCACGAAAGAAAGTGCCTTGTTGCGCAACATCCAACGATTCTGCTAAGCCGTTCCGCTATACGGCTGGAGGTAGACACAAATTTCGAGAACTTCTCATGAAACTCTTGAATCTCGACTCGTTTGGCGACTAGGTGGACCTTGGGGCATAAGATGCATGTTGTTTGACACTGGTGGGTCAAGGTGAAGGGAGCATATCCAATTTACAAAGCAACCATTTTCGAGAACAAGTGAGGAGGTTTACAGAGGAAAAGTCGGGATTTGCCCGGGTAATTTCAAAAGTCACATTATAGATTTACCCTTTCAGAATGGGTTTAGTATGGCTTAGTCGTATTATAGATTTATTGGAACCTAAACCTATTGATCCACCTACTGGGCCGAATCCCTGCAATTTGTGGTATCCTGCGGTGTCATCAAACATGGCTAGCTGGGAAATCCGGAAATTCAAGTGTGAATTGGGTATTTTCCAGCTACATAGCCACATTTCATTGCTGGAGGCTAAGTCATTGGGAATGGTTTATGGCATTGGGTGAATCCCACATGAATGTGGTACATTAATGTGTACTATGCTAAAGCTAAGACTTTACCAAAGTCATCCCAAAATTCTCCAATGACTCTCCAGAAATGGGAAACCAGAGCCCCAAAAAATGCACGGCATCGGGTGAATCCCATATCCCCAGGCCATTGCGAAAAGATTTGCTAATCATATGTGGCTAATACGTGGCTTTGAACCGATGTTTACAGGTGCCTATTGTGGTTTCATTCCTTGCTGTTTTGATATGCATCAATTGCCGAGGATCCACATACCTTTTGAGGAGGCATTTGGGGGGTCAACTACTTTCTGGGAACATATTGGTATCCACATCGCTTAAAGATGCTTAAAGTATCTTAGTTTTTTTTGGTAGGATACCAGTGCATCATATCGCTTGTAGGTTAAAGACCCACATCGCTTGCTAACAAAGGGTGCATCTTCAATCGCTCAAATCATATCAACTTCACTGAATCACCAAACTTCACAAACACACAAACACACACCAATCATGTTTCTTTGTCATGTTTTTTTCTTTGAACAATCCCATTGTTGAACTTAACTACAGTTACATTCTGCTATGTGTATATATATATATAATATTAATAAGATACATATGTATATACCTAGAAACTCGTTTGCGGCACTTTTTCCAAAAAGTATCCTCCAGCCGTACTGAGGCGTATTTTTCTCCCTGAGGCATTTTTAGGTTTTGC
>BGPT01000161.1:187014-208029 GCA_003297045.1 Symbiodinium sp. clade C Y103 | reverse complement strand
CCAGATATGTCTTCCACATACAATCGTTCCAAGACGTTTTGATTTCAGTAGAAGAGACGATCCAATGGTTGTGCAGTTTCCCCTGACGCCTTTTTTTTGGAGTTGCGGCTTTTTTTTTGAGCTGCGGCTTTTTTTTTGAGCTGCGGCGGAAATTTCAGTCACAATGGATTGCGGCACTTTTTTCATCCTCCGGGTGGATCTAGGTATATATATATATATATTCAACATTTCAAAATTCCCATGGTTTTAAAAGTGACTTATAGAGTTCATGGTTTACTTAGACCCTCAAAAGAACGCATATAGACATAGAACTAAATTAGTTACCCCATAATTTCCATACTGACTCTTGTCCTGATTTTTTCTGGGTCAACTCAGGGTCTATGCTCCATGTATGGTATATTGAATATTTACCTGTATACAAAGCATTACAAAGATATGCTATATTTGGAGCATTTGTCGGTCATATACCATACATTGAGCACACATTTAGGCATTTGCCACAGGCTATCATCTGGGAAACTCAATTCGTAGCACAACTTTTGGAACAAGTGTCAAAAGTTGTGATCTTTCAACTACTCATCGGCTATGCAGCACCAACTCATGATTCACAGGTACCTGGTACCCCTATCTCCCAAGAAGCCACGGGCCTCGCCTCGAGGCCCAGCCACTTTGGCTTGGAGCTTTCGCTCAGCGGCCAGGGCCCCGTCTTTGGCGTCCAGATGGATTCGCTGCGCTACCAAAACTTTGAAGACCAGGACGGCGAGGTTTCGCCGCTGGAGATGGTAGGGATTGGACATGATGGGACACATAATAAAGAACTCATGAAGCATATCGATATATCCACCACAATATCCGATGCTTAACCCAATTACAAAGCTGACCATCTATGATTTCTATGATGGCACTGCTACACTTACAACATGATACAACCAGTGAACTCCCCCGAAAAGATGTCTGCGGTGTACGCAGGAGATGAACCCTGCGCAAGCCTTTCGGGAAGCGATCAATGAGCACAATGTGCTGCTGGAGCCAGGTGGGGGGATCTGTGGCTAAACTTAAATCCCTTGTTGGTTGATGATAAGGAGCTATACTATCCAATCAATGTAAAAATAATTATTCAATATATTTTAATATTATATTTGAATTGGGGATGATCACCATCCAGAAATCGGGAAATCCGTTCTAAGAGGACGACATTTCGGGTTTTCAATACTGTTCATTGTGTTTTCTTACATATATATATATATACATATGATATATATATATATCATATATATATATATCATATATATATCATATATATATATATATATATCATATATGTATATATATATGATGTGTATATATATATATGATATATATATCATATATATGTATATATATATATATGATGTATATATATGATATATATATATATCATATATATAATTTATATTTATATATCATATATATATATATATTCAATACTGTTCATTGTGTTTTCTTATAGATAATATACATATATACACACTATATCCTGAATCATAGCGGGGGTTAAACTGATTAAACCATCAAACATGTGGATTCAAACAACGAAAAATGAGTCAACTATAATGGGGTTGGAATGGGGGATTATGAGGATGATGATACTGCTGCTGCTGATGCTGCTGCTGCTGATGATGGTGATGATGATGATGATGATGATGATGATGATGATGATGATGATTCAATGATGATGATGATGATGATGATGATGATGATGATGATGATGATGATGATTATGATGATTATGATGATTATGATGATTATGATGATTATGATTCTGATGATTATGATGATTGATGCTGATTGATGCTGATCGATGCTGATTGATGCTGATTGATGCTGATTGGTGCTGATTGGTGCTGATTGGTGGTGATGGTGACGATGATATTGTTCTCCAATGTATCTCAAACATTTATACTGACCTCACGTCGCAACGTCATGGGAATGATGGTGCGGACTGGGAGCAAGTGATCCAAAGTAGCCTTACTTCGTTGTGTTTTTTCATTCACAATTTATCCAGACATTGTGGGAACAAACATATACTGGAGCTAAGTCGTTGGAAGAGTATGAGATTGGCCATGGTTTGGGGATCACCGGCAGAGTCAAGGGACAACACCGTAAGGATTTCACCTTTTGTACGCGTTTGTTTAAAGCAACAGAAGTATAATAAGGTGCGTGGGTGAAACATGGTGTAACCTTTGAATGATTTGATTTGAGCAATCACCACGGGGGTCTTATGTACTGTAATCGAATCATATCCAATCGTCAGCATATGAGAATTACTGAATGGACAGTCGGAACATCATCAACATGGTGTAGCCAGGAAAACCTCCGGGGACTAAGTGGCACAAATGTCAGTCTGTAGCCACTATCACAGACATATTCTCGTAAGGTGCTCAGGGTGCAGAGGAATAGGAATAAAACACGAGGAAAAAATCCATTGGATTCCTGTGGGTCTCGGTATCGGTCAGCAATTGTCAACATGTTATACCAAGATTTGTTAGTAAAAAGACCAATCATCCTGGTTTTTGGTGCCCCCACTGCCTAGTTAGCTCCCCGATGTAGCATAGCATGAGTTTCCCCTCCATCACTTTGGCCGCTGCCCCGCCTTACCGGGATCAGAGAAACGAGGCACCAAGGCACTCCCACTGGCCAGGTATATCCCAATCATAGTCATGTACCCACTGCCTAGTTTTAAACCAATCCATTTACTGGGTGTATACTCCCATATGCCCAGATTAGAAACCTCCATGGGTTCTGGATCCGTGGAACTGGGATAGATGAATTCTCAGTATTGCGACACAGAAACTGAAGATGGAGAAATCCCAGCCGCTGCTGACTGGACATGAACCCAGATAAAGAGGGGGTCATTTCTCGGCATGAACGGGGACTTCACTAAGGAACGAACAAGGTTTCAGGATGTTTTAGTCATATAAACCTATATGGGTTTTGGCTGGAAAAAGGGTGCTCCTAAATGTGATGGTTTCTGCTCGTTTTCCCGATTCAAGGGGCCACAACAATGTATACTAACCATTGTTGGATCATCCCCGAGATCAACATGACTATCCCCGGTGCCCCCCATAGGACCCCCCAGCCCAGTCTTGGCCAGGCAATCAGCTTCCGTTCGTGCCCTTCACACACATGCTGCAGCACACCCTTCGCATCTCCCGGGTGTTGGCCATGCGGGGCACCCGCCTGGCTGTGTTGCTGGGGCCCAACAACTGTGGACGGAGGTGCCGTGGAGTCCGTGCTGCCGCGGCAACTGGAACCAACATGAACCAATCAACTCCTTCCAGTTCGGCGACCCACCAAATAATAAGCACTAAATAGTTGATGATATTTATGTTTTGGGCTTAAGAACCACCAACAACCACAATTGGGGATGTAATTGATGGGGACGTAATTGGGGATGCAATTGGGGATATAATATAGTTGGATATGTTATTCAACGCCAACAATTGACATGATCTGTGGATTGTTCAACATGTTGTTTGCTTTACCCCATGCCTCAATCCTCCGGAAATGGGGCATTTACTGCTAGTACTTGTCAATGTTTGTTGGTCCAGTTTGCTCATGAAGTGCTCGCCCCATATGTCATAAACCATCCCCAATCACCATTTAAAATTTAGCTTTTGCCTATTTGAAGGGGCTAGTTCCCCTTCCTGTTGTTACACGACATTTGATTCATGCGTCGCTGGCCTTTCGTCAGACGGGTCATGTGTTTGTTGCGTATTTTGCGGGTTAACCTCTGATAATCTGATATATAGCTATAAGAAAATGGCGGGGATGATTTACCTCTAAAAGAATGTGGTTTTAAAAATCTCACAAATTCTTAGACTACCAGAGGGTATAAACACCAGACATCAATGTATATGTATATGTATATGCATATACATTTATATGTATATGTATATATGTATACAGACATATCTATCTATCGTCCATTCTTTCGTGGTGACTCCCTAATGTTTCTTGGTTAAACCCTCCCAAATTTAGACCGGTTCAGGAGCGCCTGCCGCGCGGCGTGCTGCTTCTTCGAGGCCGAGTGTTGCCACTTGGATCACTTGGATAGTTCAGTTGATTTATCACGGTTAACTAGGGGTTCATCGGGGATATATGGGGATATATATATATACATAGTGGGATACAACTATACTTATTGGGGGTTATAAATCAACTCTGGTCATTCTGACATAGCTTTGGACAATTGCCCATTGATAGATGAATTACCTAATTAAAGTGTCGTTTTTGTCGATAAGCCTACAGGGTAATGGACATATATTCAACGGGACATATAATGCGATTTAATGAGAGTTGACCAACCATTTTGCATGGATACAATGTGAATATCATGGGACGCAGTTGGAACTTAAGAGGACTTATGGGAATATAGTGGGATGAATAACCAGCAATATGATAATTGGGTCCGTTTGAAAATGGTTTGTATATCCCTCAGTTATGACCATTTGCAGGAGGGAAAGGATGATAAACCATGAATTCTTGGGTATATACTGTACCCTATGTTCAGACACTCCCATATGAGGGTAAGTGGATAGGAAGAATCATCATATACAGGCAATTCACGATTTCTTGACAATATTTAGATGATACAACAAATTACGGCGAGTTGGAAGTGGGCGAATGGAGTTTCAAGATGGTCAGGTTTTGGTGGTGGCACAGTATACCGAGATGACCTGGAGGTATCACTTAGCATGTTTTTGCGACTGAACAGTGGGATAGAAATATTACATAGATAGAGAAAGATACATATACATATTTACACAGTCTATATATATAATTATATAGATATGTGATATGCATGCATTTGTATCTGTACTGTATATGGGATCCACTTGAAACGGCGCTCTTGGAAAGGTTGTTAGATCCTTAAATCGTGCAGATGCTGCCACTGTGTAAAGGGGATCTGGTTATATTCTTGGATAGGTTGATGATAATGAACATCCCAGTGATGAAACTTTGCAGTGTGCGCATTCTATAAAATACATCAACATGTGTATTATCAGGTACGTACATAGTCACTGTACTTGTAATTTATCAGAGATAGTCTTTTGAACATGGCCCACAGAATACCTGAATACCCAGTGAAGAAGCTTGGCGCTGGAAGCTCCTCCATTGTATGTAGTTCATTTCACTTGAACTTGTCCTCCCTGGATTGGTAAGTGGTTAACTGATGTTAACTGATTAGTTGGTTCATATATGTATCATATTACCCTCTGGTTATTCAACATAGCCATGAAAAATGGCTAATTTTGGATGATTTTCCCATTAAAACCTCCATTTCTAGGGGATTTTCCATGGCTATGTTCAATAACCAGAGGGTATATGTGAGTTTCTTTCAATTTCTGATCCGCCCTATGTGGGATGCTCTGATTTCGGCTGAAGCCACCAACCATCAGCAGTCAAGTCTTCAGTCGCGACGCCGTGTCGTCCACCCAGGTGATGTGTTGAAAAGTATCAGAACCAAAGGCAGCGCCAAGGCAAGGCCGGCGAATGAAGTGCAAATCTGTTCGTTTTTGTAGGTCAGTCGGTGATTTCTTGTGGTAATGGAGGCCATCGATCGCAGCTTGGTTCATCCGTCATCCACCATGTTGTTTTATGGGGATTGAACCGATCTAAAAGTTACCCCCAGAAACATAAACCATTTGAGGGGGTCACCTTAGGGAGAGTTGGTGGGATCCCCATGACTGTTTCTCTTTTGTTGCAACTAGTTTGCATTCCGGTGCTAGCCATGACGCTAGGAGGACTACGTCGCGTCCATGCGCGATTGCATCATGAGCGCCTGGGTAGCAGATCAGGGGCCAAATGTTTCTTACCGAGGGCTTTAGGGTACCGACATAGGTGGCACAAACCGTTTTAGGTTACAGCATCAGTACCCCCAAAATAGCGGTGTTTTCTGTGTTTTGTTTCCGACCGTGCCATTCTATGGGTATTTTTTTTGTTGTGTTGCGCCATCCATTTCATTGTATACTATTTCATACTATTTCATATAAATATAATCGATGATACATGAAATATTGTTGATATTGGTTTGGATATCATATACAGTATTATGTGTTTGACATTATATATTATACACACTTGTAAACTATATTTTGTATGTTTATCTATGATGCTATGAATAATGCATAGATGGTATTATATATTGTATTTGTATCTTTGACGACATAATATATGATATTGTATGATATTGTATTTGATGCTTTGTTAATATAATCTATGCTTGTTGTTGTTGTTGTTGTTGTTGTTGTTGTTGTTGTTGTTGTTGTTGTTGTTGTTTGTTTTTGTGAAAACATGTATATCTATATATATATGTATGTATGTTATTTGTTACTATACTTTCTATCATATATATATATATTGATGCACTAGATCATATTATTTTAGTTTGCTGATTTTGTATATGATACACTAAAATGTAGATTGTATATACATATATATATATATACACAGTATTGTGCTAAACTTATTATTCTAAGTAGTTGGTGTATTGTACAAAATTACTAGTATATCATCTGACATTACATTCCATGATACTACATTGTCAATCATATTGTATTAGTTTGCTGAATGATTTTCTTTTATCTGAATGCGAACCACACTTATTATCATTGGTTGAAGGGAACATTTTACAGGAAACCATGGGTTTTTCCTATGAAATATCGGGGTTTCCTGTAAATTTTCCATTAACCCCATCCAATGATCTTAGCCAACAGGGAGGATCCTCCCTGCGCGGCGCACCGCGCAGATGCCGGCAAACTGGGTCGCCGGCAGCTGGTGCTGATCCGTGATACGCCCTGTGTGGCAGTCAACGAGGTGGGGATCACTGGAACTGCACAGGTTGATTTGGGGATTTCCTAATGGCTGGGGGTACCCAAAAATGGATGGTTTATAATGGAAAATCCATCTATAAATGGATGATGACTGGGGGTACCCCTATGACTTAGGAAACCTCCAAATGGTAGAAAACACATTTTATAGTGTTCATATTAATATATTGTTCTATACCATATTGGGATGGTGGTGGTTTCATGTTTGTTGATTCTGAACCACAGAGACATGGGTTTCAAACAAGTTTAACTTAACCATAGAAATGGGATGAGCCCAACTGACACACATATTTTTAAGATGGGTTGAAACCACCAATCAACTAAAGGCAGGTTTGTAGAACCAAACATTTGGATTTAGCCATCCAAGATTATTGACTCCTGAAAGATAGAAGAGCTCTACCATGAGAGATACAGACATGAAACATGATCCATATGTTGATCAACATGTTTTCTCCATTTTGACAACCAGCATGAGAAATACATGGATTTGGACGGAATAGGGACTTAATCAATCAAACATGGGGATTTTAAACAACCACGAGTGGCGAGTTCTATTTTCAACAAATCGGATGTTAATCAAGAAACATGGCAATTCAATGTGTATGTGTACAATATAATTCAATCAACTAGATTGAGATAGAAACATGTCAACGCATCATCAGCATTTCAGCAAACATTGTAGGGATGAAACTACCAAAATGGTGATTCTTGCGGGCCAGAAGGGATCGAAGCAAACCTGTTGCTCAGATTTCAGCAACGAACAATCATGCATTGTCGAAGCAACATGGATACAGTATGACCTAAAGACTGTGTTGCATGGTGATGCACCGGATAATTGAATGGCATGACCTATGGTGATCTAGCAAGTTGAAAATTGGTGTTGATTTGATAGCATTCTCATTTCAGAAACAAACCTATGGGTTTGTCCCTATCCATTTGGTACAATGTTGGTAAAGCAATGTCATAAACCACCCATATGGATTGATGGTTGGAATCCCACCCATAAAAATTGTATATGTGGGGGTGGCGGATCCTGTTGTTTTACTGCTTTACAAACTAAAGAATCTCAAATGTCATTTGTTAATATTTGTTAAATGAGATAATGAATGGAATGGCTACTTTCACACAATTAAGACTAATTAATTGTCAATGATAGTACTGCAAATGTAATATGTTTCTATTTTCAGTAATTTCGTACTAGTACTGTAAATGTAACTATGTAACATGTTACCTTAGTAGATGTCAATTTGACACATGATGATGGACCATCGGATTGATACAATTCCCTCGCCTCGCGTGAGGAGACCATGGAAATGATTTTGGATTCCTGGCATCGCTTTCTTCGTCACGGCCCTTTGACTCTGAAATTCGCTTGGAATTGTGGATGGGCATCATGGGAAGACATGGAAATCCCCATCAAAGTGGATGGTTTTAATGGGAAAATCATCGGAAAACCTACGGGAAATTTGTGAATCCCTATAGTTGGGAACATATTGCAACCAAATGGTGGATTTTACATTGCTATTGTTTGATGCCCAGAGGGTATTGATCTTAGGCGGTTTAAGACTTTATTTGGTGTGTGTTTTCTTTTTTGCAATCAGCGGATATACATGAGAAGTTGAAATTCTGCAGGGTAATGTAGGAAACCAGAAACCACAGACCGTCCCAATTCACTCAGGTTTTTGTGAAAAACCGTTTGAGGGTAATTCAACGCATACCCAAAAGAAGCAACTGATTATTGGATTCATCACATCACCAATAATTATGCAGATGCTGATGATTAGGATTGATCTACGGACAAGCATTTGGGTGAATTGTAAACAACTTCACCACAATGTCACTACAAAAATCCGGGCTCCTGTAGGTACTGGCCTAATTCATGCTGTTATTTTTGTCGAAACCAACGGATGATATGTCTGGAATTCCAGCCATGTTACGGACTCTTGTGGCGACCAAGTCTTTCACATTCCAGCCGGCTCCGCCTGAGTTTTCCTAGTACCTCTTCTAATTATGTGTTTTTCAGGTGATTTGGCCATATGTTCGATGGCAATCTGATTGAATGTCGATTGTTTGTTGCTTATTTTTGGAACCCACATGTTTTGGGTTGCAAAATGATGCAAACTCAAACTTTGTTGATTGAAATGATTGAAATCTGCATGTTTCATGTCAGAATTCTCACCTTTTCTTGCTTAACTCTGCTTTGGGGTGCATCAACTCCCCCATTTCGTTGATTTCCTCGTCTTCGGCAGGTGACTTGCTGAACCCGGAGGATTTGCAGGTACCTCTCGGTGGCAATGTTCTGGTGGCTATAAGAAACTCCAATTCAACCTGGAACCAAACAAGGGCCATATAGATGTTCTCAGAAATTGCGATACCCCAAAATTATGAGTTTCTTCACTTAAAGCGACCGCTTTATCATGCTGAGGTTCCAGGTGTAAACTTGTTTCAGACTCTAGGGAGCCCAAATTAATGGACCCAAAAATGGAATGACACCACTCAGAAAGGGTAAACCGGCTGGCCGGCTCGCATTTTGTTCTCTTTGAATTTGCATTTTATGTTTGAGCCAGCAACTATCGGCTATTTCAGGCATTTTAAGGCTATCTATCTATCTATCTATCTACCTACCTACCTATCTATCTATCTAGCGTTGTTTTCTTCCACTGAAGAAACACATTGCAACAGTAGGTTCATACCTGTGGAAACTCTGTTTGTTCGCCAAACGAAGATGCCTCTCACTGCTGCAAGAACTCCCATAGCTTCATCAAGAGGTATATTACACACATATAAATATATATATATACATATACATACATACTATGATACATTCCGACAGATGTCGTAGATTCTACCAATAGTTCCAATCTTGCCAAATTCCAGCTTCGTACATTGAATTTGTAAATTATCTAGGTTTATTACCATATTATGTAGTCCATATTCCAGATGGTGAATTTCTGTATATAAGCATCAAAGTCCAGCAACTTTTCCCACATCATTAGATCATACTCTATATCTTTTGATATTGCAAATTCCAAAGTCCAGATTGTGAATTGATGTGAGCATCCGACGAACACCATCCAACACCCTCAACGTAACGCAGTTATGGTTGTAATGACATGGAAAGATACCATGGAGTATATGGGTGTACATTATTCTAACATCATTTCCACAGTTATATGTCCATACTCTCTTACATATATATATATACATATATATATATATCGACTGTATGTACATATACCCCTCTTATTATATTGGTGGTTATATGTCCCTACTATATCCCAATCATACCCACCATGTTGCTGGACTCTTCATGGCGAATTGGTTTGAGGGAAGCTTCACAGGAACCCCCTTATATTTGATGGAAAAAAATGGTTTCCTATATATATATATATAAACCTTCTCTTAGCCCCAATGCTTCCAGCAAATTGATTCCTCCGTACCCATTATACCATCTTGTACAATATTGTACAATCTTATACTTACACCATCTTAAACCAGCTTATACCATCCTATACCATTTTGGACAATCTTGTACCATGTGATACCATCTTATACCATCTTACAAGTCCATCTTATACCTCATTTGTGTACTTGGCCTTTCATCATCATCCAGTTGAGTTTGACTTGAATGAGTTTGCATTCTTTACGCAGCGAAAACATCCCTGGTTGACAATCAATACTCGACTGTGCTGGACATAGCACGGACCACAGCCATTGGTTTGAGTATACGACCAGCAGACTTTATCACAGACGATTTCGCTCGTCTTATCAAACATAGAGGAAGGTTATCCATTGGGCAGAATCCTCAGCCTCGCTGTTCAACCTCGGGAGCTCACAGGATCCCACAAGATCCCCTATTCATATTTGCGCTCTTGGATCTACACAGCGCTGTGTGCGTGTGTGTGTTTGTACCCAGTTGACTGCCTAAACCGACATCCAGAAGCACCAGTTTGTGTGAATGTTGATAGGTTTCTCATTATGACCCGTAATGATAGGCAGGCTTTTGCTATTGCTGAAGTGATGCATGCACATCACATTCTCCGTACTCGACTTGATATCCTCATGGTTTCCCCATGTTGCATTCCCCATGTTCATTGCTTAAACATAGTTAAACCTCCATAGATCCCCATAGGTTCCTGATTGAATCACAATTTCCTCACAATTTCTGTGGCTCAAATCTCAGTTTATGGATATTTATGGCTGGCATCTACATGATCAACCGATCAACCCACCGGAGCTCTTCCACCCGGCGTCCAACTGCCAGGATGCATCCTGCGAGCTGCCGCCCGAAGCGCAGTGGCGGCCCTTGCTCTTTTGCGCGCTGAGCGTCACGTCGCTGAAGCATTTGAGGAACTTTCCAGGTGGGGCCCCTGGGGTTGAAGTGCCATACAAAGCGGTGACCCCCATTGGTCTAAGAGGGTTACTATCCATATGATAGTTACTATCCATTGGTTTGAAGGGAACTAAGGAGCTAGGGGTACCTATTGGGAAGGTGAAATTATCCAGAAATGATGGGTAAACAGTTCAGTGAATGGAAAAGCATGAGCCTAGTTTGAATGGGTTTGTTTCACAAAGAAAAAATACCGAACGGGGGACTTTTGGGATCTTTTGGGTATGACGTGGTATAAGATCGGTTCGATGAAACATTGGGTGGTGACCCTCGGAATGGGTAACCTTGGTGACGTATGGTTGGTTGAGGAGTTCAATGCGGTTGTTCAATATGGTTTTGTTTAAGGATGTTAAACGTTTGTAGTTCAACGTTGATATGAGCAGTTATGAGCAGTAAATTCTGGATATAAAATTTCTTTAAACGGGTCTAAGTGAACAGCAAATAGGGGATACACGGGGATACTGTATATATTTTCCAGTCAATGATGGATTGGCAGATAAGTGAATGGCAGCTGGTCACAGGTTCATAGGGGACAGAATCTACAAGCAGTGGATATTACATAATTGACCCAACTGAAGTGGCATGGTGGTATCTTTGCCAGTTGCCCTCTGGCGAACCTTGCTCGGTCCTCATATGCGCTTTGGTCAAGTTAGTTGGATGATTCACCCATATTAGGACATGGTCATCCATTTTCATAGGGTTTTCTTTATCTACCCATCACTGTATAATTATAAGGAATCCATCAACTTCTAATGATGGTGGCTGGGATGCCCACAACCCATACACCAAGTTTATTGGCAAAGGTTCAGCCAACATTGACCATTTTCTCTTCAGGGTCAAAGCCCCATTTCTATCCTGTTCAATTACTCATTTGCAATGGTTGAATTGACATTTCTGTCGTGAATTGTCCAGCTTGAATATTGTCCAAATAATTTGAATCAGATGTTTAATCATTTGGAGGTTTCCTAAGATGGAGGTACCCCCAAATCATCCAAGTTATTAGACCATCTTAGTATTGAAACAACTATGGCTATGGTGAATTGAGGATCCCCATGGATCCCCCATTTTAAGAACCCCCGATTTTGGTATCTATAATTTATGATAGTTAATACTTGCATGGAATAGGTAAATCCTTCTTGGGATGAATATCGCTACAATGTGGGGCCACCAAGATAGCTACGTTAGTGTATAACTCCAATAACTATGGTAGATTATGGTATATAGATGTATATAGTAGATTTATAACTATTGTTAATGGGGGTAAGAAACAAACTTAAAACTAAGGGGGCCCACTTTGTACCTTTTTGACCTTGTACCTGGTGAATGCCGCGAAGGCTTCTTGGCGGAGGCCTACATCGACTGTTTCTTACCCTTCACCGACGAGGCCCTGCAAGGCGTCATCACCGCGGTCACAGGCGCAACGCCGCGGCCGGTAGGAAACATGGGGATTCCAGTGAAAAGGGTGGATTAACCTCTGGGAATCAAACGTGACAATAGAACATCCATGAAAGAGACGGTTCTTTTATATAATGGGAAAATCATCCATAAATTGGTGATTGAAGAGCAAAACTGGTCGAATTTACCAAAAATTGGGATGAAAAATGATTTGAACCGTTTGAAAAACTCATTTTGCAGCTGCAAGGCTGGGACAGACATCAAAGACCATTTGGTGATGCAATGATGTGCAGCTAATTTCTTCTGTGCTCCCATTGTTGAGCGATTTTTTTGGGTTTGTGTAGGTCTTGGGCCCAAACTTCATGCAGCCCGTCCCCTGTTGATAGCACTGGAGGTATTGATCGAGATTTATCAGATAAGAACTCCAAGTTTGGACCGCGGCAGTGACTTGGCAGTGATTCAGGCGTGGGACCCATAAGCCCCCTATGAATGATGATCAATTTGACATCCATCCATGTTGACATCAAGGGTAAACCATCCAATTGGATGGCCCACCGAATCAGATTCAGGAATCATCAGGAGTTGTCAATATTTCCACATTGTACAAATGTGTCAAGAAACTTGCTTAAATCCTTCCATGTGTTCGGATTTATGATGATTTCTCCAGATATGATGCTGTGTGTTCTTAGGTCTTGGAACTTCCCGCAAGACCAGGAAAAACAGATCACCTTTTTTCTCAGCCGAGGATTGCCGAAGCCGTGACTTTAGACGACGATCATCTGCATTTTGTGAACACCAATGTGCCATGGCCGCACTGGGCACATGATGCGCAGCTTGCACAATGCATCTCCGTGGGGTTGCGGTGAATTGAATACTGTACAAACCTCACCAGAAATGGTGCTCGGTATATGTAGAGGTAACTATCAGCTATCCCCACGTGTTTCGTTTCACTTCTTTTCGGATTTGGGTGTGTCTGAGAATTGGGTGTATACAATGTATACCCCAAAATGGCAATGTTAGTGGGGATACTGATGTTTAATCAATGAACTTAGCTGGGGGTACCCTATCTTTAGACATCACATGCTCCATGACTGGCATATTTACCAACAGCAATAATGTCAAAACGCGACTGTCGAATACACCCTCCGAGCATCAAACATGCCAATGGAAAATCAACCATTTGGTTCGATGCTTTACCATTAAAGCACTTTTTACAGAGGAAATTCAGGCCAGCCATGTTTGATTCGCAGAGGGTGCCAACATCTTGCAAATTAGAGTAACCAGCTGGGATTCCCCCTTGCTGGTTATATACCAATAAGAAAAAAACTATTCTGATCTCATGGGGATGCATATGGAACTAAAAAGGTTTCATTTAGAACAATCAAAGATCAATCTACTACCAGTGCCAGATTTCTTCAGGGATTTGAATGTATGTTCATGAAAAGATCCGTCGCAGTCCCGAACTGGTTGTAATTTGGAGCATCGCCACATGGTGGTTTGCCCCAGTTAGTGGTTATATTGGCTCAGTTATAGCTCGGGTGAACAAACCCATTTTCTAATCATCAGATTGTCAGATTGAAGGTAACGTTCCATGACGTTCCCATCAAAGCACCATTGGTACCGCACCATTATCCCATAATATCCCGGGTTTAATCCAGCTAAATCCCATATAGATCTTATATCAATCCCATTGAATCCCATGTTTCCTCCCATTTTCCTGGGTTTTCACTGCACCACGCAGGAAGCCTTTTGCCAAAAGATTTTGGCGGCCTTGGACCTCTTCCCTCAGATCTTTCGGATGGCACCGGAGGCCGGGAGAAGTGCGAGACGTACCAGTGGGGCTATCAGCTTGGCTGGTGGTCTCAAATAATCACTTTTTTTTGATGAGTATGTTGATTGCCACTGTGTGATATCATGAATATTATGAGGTATTATGATCTTTGTTAAAAGGAGTACGATGAATAGTATTGTTACTGTACTGTGATTATTGCGTTTATGATTTTGTGAGTGTTGTTTTTTGCTATTGATATTATATATATATACTGTATATATTATTATTATTATTATTGTTATTATTATTATTATTGTTATTATTATTATTATATATTACAGACAATGATTATTATTGTATGTTTTAAACATACTATTGAGATTATTACGAGGGATATGCATTTTTTTTGTTATATATTGTTATTATGATTATGGTTATGATTTATTGTCGGGATGATTATATGATATGTTTTTACATTTTTCAAAGATTGTTTGAGTCTATTGAAGGGGATGATTTTCGCACTCAGTGGTACAGTGGATTTGGATTATGCCACCAACATAGATGCTGCTTTTATTACTGCTTTCAGATCATCAAGATTTGTGGTCCCCAAGGTCTGAAAATTGAACCCATACTGTACATATATGCAATGCTCAAAACTTGGGTAGATTGCACTGGCTGATGGTCATCAATCCATGCTCAGTGGGATTTGCATCGCCATTCTGTTTGGATTCCCATGAAATGGGATGGATGACCATAACCTAACACCATGTAACTTGACCCTGGCACATATGACGATCAATGTTGATCCGCAAGGTTTAGGTCATTGAAAGTGGCCAAAACAATAGAATGTCAACCCCTTCCTCCTAGTTGATTGAATTGAATGAAGGCATTTCCCCAAAGAAGGGTGATAAGATCTGATAAATTGCTTCTTCAGTGGTGCCCAGCCCATTCTTTACAGTTCAGGGGTTTATCCAGCCATCGTTCGCTCCAGGTGTCAGGCAGGTTCTGGGCACCTGTGGGGACGGGGTACATCTGATGGTAGAAGCATCTCTTGTTTGACTCATACCGGTTATGATTATGATGTGGTGGTTTCTTAAAATGGGGATACCACAATAGCTGGATGGTTTAGAATGGAAAATCCTATATTAAAATGGATGGATTGGGGGTACCCCCATTTATGGAAACCTTCATATTGTTTTGATTCTGATATTTTTGTATGTTAATCTCTGACATCATTCGTTGATGGGTGATTTTGACATACATTGAAAATCCACAGCCGTATTTGTTTGAAGGTTCCCTGTTAGCAGCTGCACATGTGTGATTTCATGTGGTTTGAGACACTTGTGTATTGTTCTATCGCTATTGGGAGGTGATCATAGAAATTTGACAAATGTTTTTTTTGGATGGGTGGCTCGACCCATCAGATATTTAGGACTTGTTGGAAAAAATCCCCATAGTTTGCTGGTCTATTCGGGAAAACAAAAACAGGAACAT
This sequence comes from Symbiodinium sp. clade C Y103, assembly GCA_003297045.1. NCBI lineage: Eukaryota > Dinophyceae > Suessiales > Symbiodiniaceae > Cladocopium > Cladocopium sp. clade C. The sequence continues at coordinate 192,107 of BGPT01000161.1, read as the reverse complement.
ATTTGTTTATTGTCAGTTATCAGCCACGTTTAGGATTGTCTCTTAACTTTTCACTGATTTGGGCAAATGACTGGTGTAGAATACAACTAAGGGTCCGACTTTCAAGATACTTCAAGATGTTTGTCAATTGCTTTTCAGTACTTCATTGAAACTGAATTAATGAATCCCTTCACCACAAGTATATCCCTGGTACCCTGGTATACCTTGGTGGTCTGTTGGATCTGTTCATTAAGAGGGATCCCACATGGAAGGGTCTATTCGTTTATAGGCAATATGGACAGCATTTTTGGAAGTAATCAGTTGGTTGACCGTGCGTTTTTATGTTGGTCTAGCGTCCATTTTCAAGGGTAGACCACCCACGGATTTTGGATGAAGACTTTAGTACCTAACCTCGCCTCATGTTTGTGGATCTATCGAAAGGGGATCTCAACTTCGGTAAACAAGACTCAAATCCGTCAACAAGTCCTAGGGGTCATTTGCAATTGCCGAAAGTGAGGGATACCTTTTGCCATTAGTTTTCTTTTTTTAAACCAACATTTTTGTTTTCCACAAGCTTCGGACAAACCAGATATTCTGTGACTGGCTTGTATGTGGTTATCGGAGTGGTACAACAAAATCCTCACAGCTTTGCCCGAAATCGGTAGTTTATGGCAATGGATCTACCTTCTTACTATATTTGGAGTAGCTCGGAAGATGGTAGCTGCTTAGAAGCTGGGTGTGATCCGGCTCAACATGTGTGTATGTGTGTATATATAATATACTATACAAGAATTATAGTCATCCTGGAGAAGATAGAATATGGAGATTGCAATAAAACAAAACTAAATTAGAATATCTTTCAACATTCCACAAAATCCCCATGTGATTTCTTCAGGATTATTGTATAATATTGTATACATACCAATCTTCTAGAATGGTAATCTCCCGTTGAGCATGTTTCTTTCTGGCCACTTTGTGGTTCAACTCAACCCCACGTATATAGTAAGCAGGTTGTATCACATGATATCGCATTATTGTCTCCTGAATCCAACATGTTTGTTTCTTGCCTAACTCCCCAGTTTCCTTTGCGATCCCCCCATTTCTGGCAGTGGCTTTACCAATCATCTCGCATCAGCCTTTCTTATCAAGACGGGTCCCAAGAAATAAACCATGCTTTATTCTTGGGTTTACCATGATTTGCCCCTGAGATGGGTTGCAAGTCCATGATTGTCCATGATTTTCCATCCTTACATATGTTTATCCAACATGATCCAGGGTTTGTCTATACCTTTCCCATCAACCAACCGCATTTTTTCGAGGTGCATCTCTGCGCAACTTCCTTGACATGCTGAACACTTTTCTCGTTTCCAGCACCGCTGGAACCTGAGATTTCCAATATGAGATGGATGACCACAACCCAAGAAAAACATGTACAGTAACCCCCAAACAATAAGAAATAGACAAGTAGATTCCAAATCTATAAAAGTGACGAAACACGTCACTATCTTTTCTAGGATTAGAAAATATGTTGCTATATGTATACAGTAATTCCCAACAACAGCAGCTCCCTGTTGTGTTTCATCCCATGAGTTCATAGATTGCAGGATCCCAATGGATCACCGGGGAATCTATCACTCTTTGACGAACTCTTGGGGAGACCCTGAATGAGCAAGTGCAAGATTATCTGCTCGAGATCATTTTAAGTTTTGTTCCTGTAATTTGTGCTCCAGGTGTAAGTCACAGGCTTCGGAACAATCACTGTTTCACAGTAATTTTCTGCTCGTGGTCGACGTGTGTGCTGTTTTATGTTGTTTTTTTGTGAAAAGATATGCGGAACCCCAAAGAAACAAAAGTTAGTGTTCATTTAAAGATGCAGTATTATGATGTATTATGATATCATTTAGTATGATAATACATATACATGTAACATCTGTATATTATACAGTGTCATATGTGTGTACATCTATATATATATATATTATACTGTATTATATATACGTACATAATATACAATAAATATTATAACCAGTTCTTCTTAAATTCTCCAACAGATCAGCCTTTCTTGTTGGCTTCACCGGGCACGGCGCCTGAAGGCGGATATCATCAAATGCCGGGCCCGGCGCGAGCGCATGATTCGGCAGTGCCACGTGGTCACGCAGGCGGAACAAGAAATGTACTTGTAGTATATTATTTGGAAAATGTGGCATTTTTTGTTGGTATCATCCTATTTTTAATGGGTTTAATAAACCATGACCATAAATGCCATGTGACATGTGGATTTGTACAGTTATGGGCCTATAGACCTGTTACAAATGGAATGAAATAACTCCTGTAGCTAAGGTTGTATGTTATATATCATGTTAATCCCATTTATATCTGGTTTATAGGGCCATCAGTGTATCATCTGTATAGAGTAGGATTGATGTGGTAACAATCATAAACCATCCCCAATATGACCATAAATGACCACAAATAGGTTGGAATTCAACCATCCTCAAATGGTAGGTTTATTATGTTGCTTCCTGCATTAATGGGGATATCATGTAAATATGGCCTGATGATTAAATATGGGATTATACCTGGATGAATCATTTTTGTTGCCTCACGTTGTGACGTCACTGGAATGATGAGAATTGGATCGGGGGAATCATCCCCAAATGGCAGTGTGATAACAGTTATTTTCAGGTTAGTCAATTGTTATGACGCAGCCAGAATATAGATTCACCTTTGATGAGGTTATAGATGTTCTCTGGGATATGTGAGTAATATACGGGTAAGGAAGTAATGCTACATAGCTGATTGTGATTGATTGTGGATATGATATACAAGATAAGCGGGAAAATCCAAATCTATATTTAAATGTATGTATATTTACATGTGTCTTACTTTTCAATTTCCAAAATTAGGTTACTTTTAGAACAACAATTTTGCCAGTGATTTCTGTTGGGGTTGCAATGGTGGCAACCCCCAACCATGTAGATGAGTTCAGAAGCCAGTTCTTGGTATATCTTCTAAAAAACAGGCTTACCTCTATTTGAGCATGTTTGGTTTCTTGAACCATATATACCTTCCAGCGATGGACACATTCTGAGTTTTTTTTTTATCATGACATCACAACTTACAATGAATTCATCGAATACCATCTCTATTTATCCGTCGATAACCGATCTAGCTACCTATCTAACCGGTTCTAGCCATGGAACGCTCGCCATGGCTCATGCGCAGGTCATTGAAGTGGTGGATGAATCTCTCGGCCCGCTGAAGGCGCATGTTGATGGCAACATGTCCACGGTGGTCCATCCAAAGTGAAACCAGGATTAAAACAATGAAATATGGGATTAGAAACAATTGGATTTACTTGGTGGTTCATCCTACCTACAGCTAGTATATAAGTATAAGTACATGTACATATGTAGAACTGGGGTAAGTAGAATTGCTTCACTTATGACTGGAGCAACGTCATCTTTCCCACCAAAGGGGGGTGAATCACTATAGGCAGTTTTGGGGCCTTGGATTGGCGGGAATGCTGATCCGTAAATTCTGGGTGAATGAATTTAAGTTAATTACACCTAGTGACCTAGTATATTTATGTATATTCATGTTTGATTGCAGGGGTCCCAACATGTCCCAACCACGTGTTTCCTGCAGGCCCAACAATGGGCCAAAGTGTGGGATCCATTTGGGGTAGCAGCGATCTCTTCTCCACTTGGAGAAGCCTCAAGAAATGACCAAAGCCCAGAAACATGGGTTGACGTAGGGCAACGCCCAATTTCATGAGGGTTTGTAGAAATTCCATCTATTAACAAGTGTAGAGTATCATGAATTGGAGAGTATCTATTTGTAGAAATTCATCCCAATCTATTTTCATGAGGGTTTGTAGAGTATCACCCTGTGTAGCTTGAAAAGAAGTTTCTTGATGTCAGGGACTCCAAGCTGCGCCCCTCCCAGCCTGCTGCGGGGCATCCTGTGATGAGAGGAGTGGATGGAAAAGCGTCGCACGCTGAAAGCCGAGGCCTGGCACCTCGCGGTGTGTCTGAAAAAATACAGTAATGCCAAGGTGGGATTAATAAACCCCCTAGTAATGGTTAATGTCAACCACTATTTGGGGAGTCCTCCATGATTAATAAACCATGGTTTATTAATCCCACCTTGACATTAAGGGAGAAGCCATCAATTTTAGGGGCACAAATCTACCAGGCATAGCCATTTCATCCCAGTTCTTTTTAGTGTTTTGCAACAACAGCAAGGTCAGTTCTGTTTGTGCTATCCCAGTTTGAGTTGCTTGGATATGGATGCGAGATCTATGGACCAACTACTTTGGTTGCAAAACAATGGTATCAGGGTTTGACCCGTGTCGATATGAGCTGAATTTCCAAAAGTAAGCATCCATAGAATCATAGATTTGTTATATGTTTGACCACGTCACCATAATGTCAAAATACATGATGTTAAGTATAATGGGAAGTACCCCAAAAAGGACCTCATTTCAGCTTGGCCAATGTTTCTAGAAGGTGTGTCCCCCAGAAATTACAATTGGTTTAGCAGACCCAAACTGCAAATATATCCACCATAAATATCCATAAATCCTGGTCACCAATCACCAGTCTAGGAGCCCCACCTTGAAGTGTTTCCGGTTTCCTGCATCGGAATTAGGGCGTCCAAAAAGCCTTCTGAATGGGGGAATATATTGGATATAATATAATATATTGTTAGTAAAGCAATAGGATCCACCATCCCCAAATTTCTCACAAATGGATACAAATGGGTGGTATAAACCATAAAATATGGATGGTTTATGACATTGCTTTACAAAATTTGATATACACACACATTACATGTATACTTGCGGGGTATTTTCCAGCTGAAAGTTCGACTTCTGAATGTCGACTTGAGGTCACTGAATTACAGACACGCCTGGCTGAGATTCAGGAAGAAGTCCGGGGCCCCAAGAGTCTCTGGTGTCCTTGCAGGGATCAAGGGTGCAAAGTTGCTATTGCATTGTTCAAGCATGAAATACGGGGTTCCACACTAGTACATGAGGTTGTCTTTGGCACCAGAGTGCTCTTCCATTTTGGGGAAAGGTCATCCCAAATTCATTGGTTGCAACAGACAGT
>BGPT01000161.1:125907-179245 GCA_003297045.1 Symbiodinium sp. clade C Y103 | reverse complement strand
CTTCTGACTTTCTCATCTCTTATCTTCTCTCTTCTGACTTTCTCATCTCTGATCTTCTCACTTCTGACTTTTCTCACCTCTGTTTTTCAACTGTCCATACTGTCGGAAGTTTCACTTCTAAACTTCCTTCGATCATATTACAAAAATAATAATTACCATTTTTATGGCGGTTATTAATGTTGACCCATGATTAGTAACCTACCCCAAAATAAAGCTCATTGACTGCCAAACCTAAATCATAAACTAGCCCTGGCAAAAGCCAACCAACTGCCGCCCCATCCAAGCAAAAATAAGAAACCTTGAGTATTGATCGCCCCCATGCAAAGCCACCAACAATCCAATGACATGTGCCTAAGACTTCAGATGAACAACAATATACCAAATAATGATCAACCCCATATCAAGTTTTCAGCTTGCAAGCAAGTGGGAGGAAGCAGGTTGGGGCAGAGGCAGGGCTTTATAAATCAAAACATAAGCTCCAATTATGTATTCGATAAAATACTTAAGCGTTGAAGACTAAGATCAATCAAATGCAGAAAAAACATCTCACATCTCCAATTCTGTTTTTCGATAAAGTGTTGGAAATGCTTTGTTGGAGACTAAATTCAATCAAATGCATTTTTGAACATCTGAAATCTCCAATCATGATCACTTGAAATAGCCTCGTGGATGTAGGCATCCAAAGTAATGTTCACCTCCCAAATAACGCTGATCTTTGGTCCTTTGCGAACCTGGAAACCTTAAATCGTTTCCATATAATTGAATGCAAAGGGACGTGCAACCAACTAGAAGATATGAATTGGCGTCTTGATGATAAAAGACTAAATCGGGGTCTTAGGCATTAACAATGAGGATATGGTTGGTTGATGTTGTATTGTTCTTTTAAAGGGTGATTTTAATACCCTTTACATTATAGATGATTCTCAGGAACATGAATTCTGAGTTCTACACTGCTGAAGTATGCTGGGGATATAATCGGGAGTTTCAGTCAACAATTGGGACGTAAACGTAGCCATCAAATCCTAACAATCTGGGGGCTGACGTAAAATATGGGGATTTCACAGTTTGACCATCAAAATGTGACTCTCGACTCACTACTGTAAAATATGGCGAACAAAGCCAGCAGTGGAGTAACCCAGGAAACAATTGATGCAGCGTAATCAGTGTCGGATATTCATTGGATAAAGATATAGCCAATGATGAATGGATATAAATGGAAAAATGGCTCGGGGGCTCCTGACTTTACTACGGTACAGTAGTCTGTAAGAGGGATTTAACCCATGAAATGTACCCAGTGTTATCCAAGATGTTATGTTTGCAGGTATGACCCAGTGAGGGCCATCAGTCAACGAACCCCATGGCCCCTCTAAGTACCCTTCTTTCTTTACCACCATAGTTTCATATAATCATCCCATATTATGAATAACATCCCCGATGCTTACCCCTGGCTGAAATCCTGAGGGTCCAGCCCAAAAAAATAGCCCGCGGGTACCTTAGATATCTCCCACCCAACATTTATCCCAGTAGCTGTTTCTTAGTTTTTGGGGTTGTATTGGAATTTCATTCGCCGATACGTTTACTATCAAATATAAAAGTTCTACACGTTCTTGACTCTCTGTCCCACGGAGTTTTATCCTGGAGGGATTTTGGTAGTATGAAACAGTTCAANAGTGATTTTGGACGTTCTGTTTGTAGGGCATTGTGCGCGATAGGTTTCCAAATCCACAGGGCACATGCTAGATATGCTAGCCTAAATTTCAGCAAGATAAAAACCAATTTTGGCACCTAACATAGCCACATACCCAAAGATAAAATTCTGGGGTCCAAGGGTTTTAGGAGCCCATAATTTTGGCCCGTTCTAGCTGCACAAATAACAAAATAGATNTGGGGTCCAAGGGTTTTAGGAGCCCATAATTTTGGCCCGTTCTAGCTGCACAAATAACAAAATAGATAAACATAATTAAATAAAGTAATCAATGAAAAAACTATTTAAAATTCGTTTTTGGCATGAACCTGCTGAGCTGAGCATTGCAGGGCTGCTCTGGGACTCCAGCGGTTCACATGATTTTTGCATGTGGCTTGCCAGTTTTTGAACATGTTGACTACATATTTGCTAAAGTCTGCGTTCTTGTTCAAGNGGTTCACATGATTTTTGCATGTGGCTTGCCAGTTTTTGAACATGTTGACTACATATTTGCTAAAGTCTGCGTTCTTGTTCAAGTAAAAACTATTGACAGTCACACACACACACAAACACAAAAGACATGTTTGATCTGAGAGCGATTCTTTTGTTCCCTTCAAACTCTATGACAGTATCCTCCCTCAATGAGAGAATGAGAGACACGTGACCAGTTCACGCACAGACACGCCAACATGGCATGGACGGGTCAAGCCGAAGAAATTCAGNTGACAGTATCCTCCCTCAATGAGAGAATGAGAGACACGTGACCAGTTCACGCACAGACACGCCAACATGGCATGGACGGGTCAAGCCGAAGAAATTCAGCCAGCCCACCTTCCTCAAATTCACCTCAGTTTCAAGAAATTTATCCCGGAACCGTGGCGCTGGATTCAAGAACGCGTTCTTTATATACACCATTTANCAGCCAGCCCACCTTCCTCAAATTCACCTCAGTTTCAAGAAATTTATCCCGGAACCGTGGCGCTGGATTCAAGAACGCGTTCTTTATATACACCATTTAAGTTTCAAAAGCGGCTTAACATCTAGTGCCACATCCTTGACCGCCTGAAGTTCCACATGCAAGTTTGTGTTTTGAGATTTTCTGGGGAAAGTTGGGGGAAAATGTGATGGTTTTTCTTTTGATTGAAGCTTACCTTCTGACTCTAATTAGCGTCAACCAAATGATCAGCTCACGCACAGACACATCATGGCATGGACACGTTAAGCCGAAGAAATTCAGCCAACCAACCTTCTGCAAATTAAACCTCAATTTGTGTAAAAAAACATATGGCGACTTGAACAAAAAAATTACCAACTGAACTAAACAAGGAGCCGGCACACATTTCTTGAAACTGACGCTTAATTTGAGGAAGGTGGGCTGGCTGAATTTCTTCGGCTTGACCCGTCCATGCCATGTTGGCGTGTCTGTGAGTGAGCTGGTTATTTGGGTGAAGGGACAGCGAGGGCAGGCTCGAACCAAAACAAGAATTTGATAGAATTGGCACATTTTTCCGCCAATATTCCCACGAAAAGCTACTAAAATGAACTTGCGTGTGGAACTGGAGGCGGTTTAGGATGTTAGGATGTGGCAATAGAACTTCCGCTCTTCTTGAGCCTTAAACAACGGTGAATGCAAAAAAAATCGTGATTGAATCCAGCGCCACGGTTCCGGGATAAATTTCTTCAATCTGAGGTGAATTTGAGAAAGGTAGGCTGGCTGAATTTCTTCGGCTCAAGGTGTCCATGCCATCATGCCATGTTGGTGTCTGTGCGTGAGCTGGTCGTTTAAATTTGAAGTTCCCTGGTCAAACTAGACTGATGAGAAAGGTTCTGAAGGCATCACTAGGGACCCTTCCTTTGCTGAGGGCTGAGATCCTTGAATGGCAAATTCTCTGCCTAATACTTATGAAAGATATATGATGAGTCGAGGTAAAAGCTGTAGAACCCATCGTACTGCATGCATCACACGGTGCGCAATGAATTGTTGGTGCCAAATATGCTTAAACAGAAGCATCACTGTTTTATTTGCGGTTTCCCTTCAATCCGAAATTTGCCAAAAATAAAATTCTTCGGGCTTGACCTTTTACATACTTCCAATTTTGGGATCATGACGACCAAACATCCCGAGGATGAAATTCTATTTTTTTTTTGATCTGACCTTGGGGATAGCCCAAAATTTGCATGGATAAAATTTCGGGGAAAGTCTCAGCAACATTTTTTTTGCTAAAAAAACGGGCTGGAGCCCAGGAAATTGGAATGAATTTCTGATGGATCTGCGGCTTTGGAAGATTTGGATGAGCATGATGAGCTGAGTTTTTTTTTTCGATGAGCATATCCAAGCATCATGAAGATTATTGTGGATCATGACCTGCAAAGACCTCACATTTTTCAAAATTTTACTCGGCCGAATAAACCTCAAGCCCTTGGATTTTATCTGCCTGATATCTCTCTACAAATCAAGGGGGGTGGTATAAATTTTTGGGCTCAAGCCCAAATTTTAACCTATGCAGGATCTCCTGCCCGAATTTTATCTAGCCTTGTTTTTGGGGTAGGTTCGGAATTTTAGCTGGCTAAAATTGAGACATGAGACTAAAAGGCACAAGCAACGGGGATGAATAACCAATGTTAACCATATATTGCTGCATCAACCACTCAATAATGTGTACCTACTCTATACATATATATATATATATACATACATGTATTATTGAAATCCCTATATATTTGTGTTTTGTCAATGTTGGTTTCATTTTGTTTTGTTGATGGTCAAAACCATTGTTTCGTCAGGCTCCATGGGTTTTTCTCTGAGGTCTTCCCGGCTCACTGGGGTGGACCCGACAGTTGTCACCAAGGAGATGGGAGTGAAATTCCATGGGATTTCGTTCACCAACATGGATTTGTTCATGGAAAAACTGGTGAAAACCAGTGAACTGGTGTTTTTTGTTTCAGGTAAAAACCAGATCATCAACATGTTCTTGCTGGTGCTTGGGGAACGAGGGAATGGGATGATGGTGAACATAGTTATGGATTGAATCATTCCCCCGTTTCCTAGTGTAACATGGAGATGGAAGTGGGAAACAACTGAGATGGAGACGTTATCTGAATCTGAATCCAACAGACCCCTGGGGGCATACCCGCTGCCAATTGAAGTCACGTGTGTTGGACATGGGAGATGTATACTGATGTATACGTTCGCATCATTTTCGTCAGTGAGATCAAGAAGCTGAAGCTGATTTGGGTAAGCCTTAGCTGCCGATGAATCGGTGCAACTTTAGCCATGCCGGTAGTTGAAGGTGGCACTGTATTTATGTTTCCAACTGAATTAGACTTCGCCCCTTTGATGCGTGAGCCGCAGCTCCTGAACCTTTACAACATGAGTTGGAGTTTGAGTCCCCAGGGCATCCCTTCTGAAAGGTGCGCTAATCCCCCAGTTGCTGGTGATGACCTTCATGGACTATCTAGAGCTTTTGGATGCCTTTGCGGTATACTTACGTCGATTGAACCCTTTCTCTTGTTTGTTTGTTTGCAGATCCACATAGATGTATACGTACACGTGTAATATCATGTAATTATACTTATATAATTAATATCTATGTATGTCTATAAACACGTAGATATCTTACGTGTTGATAGTCGCCCAGGTCCCGTGTTTCGGACCGTTGCAATGCCAGACAGCCGAATCCCAGCTGAAAGGGAAATAGCAAGAGCTCCTGACGCTCACCAGATGATGGGTCACCCTGAGCCTACCAGTGCTACTATGGCACCCGAGGTAGATGGAGATGGTGTCACTGTCGTTGACTATGGTTCAGAAGTGCATCCAGCTCCAGCGTCAGGACCTCCAGTCTCAGTTCCAGAGACCCATGCTGTTGTCTCAGAGACCCCAGTTGTTGCAGCTGGAGCAGCTGCCATGGAAGTTGATCAGGAGACCACTGAGAAGAAGCCAGAACCTGCGGAAGGTGTCACTTTGAAGGCTGCTCCAGAGCCTGCTGTCAAGAAGATGCCCAGGAAGACCATCAGAAAGATAGCTGCAAAGAAGATGCCATTGCCGCCAGGTGTTGGTGCTGGAAAGAAAAAGTTGCAGATGATCGTCAGGGTGAAGGATGAAGGTTCAGCGAAGACAGCTGGGAAGAGCCCCTCTGAGCTGAAACCTGGAGGATTCCACAGTCGCCAGGCTGAGAAGAACAAGGCGAAGCGAGCTGCTTGGAAAGCGAGTTGACGGTTACCCCGTAGAATTGATCCATACAAACAATCAGTTTCTCAGTTTCATTTCTTCTACATGTATACCCCGTGATATGATCCACGTTCTCTAGATATGCAGTAGCAACTCTAGCGAGATTACACCCTTGGCATCCAATCTGATGAGAAGTGGGCTTACTGCGGGCTTGCGAGCAAGTTTGATGTCCATAAATGGATATATCATGTTATATCATTATATTTGGTCCATATCATATCCTAAAGTTCGATGCGTTCATGGTTAAATCAGCTTAAACTCATACTGAATCAGGTTAAATCTGCTTAAAGCACGTTTAAGTCAGGCTAGATCAGATTAAATCATATTAAAATCAGGTTAAAATCATATTAAAATAATCATTATATATTTAATATTATATAAATTATATTAAAATCAGGTTGAATCATGATTTATCATGCTGTTTTTTTTTCAATGGTGCCATTTCTTCCACCCGGCACCTTGGCGTTCATGGAGCCAGTTCTGGCGAAGGACCTGGTGGAGCGAATGGAGGACATTCAGCTGGGCATGGCGCCCAGTGGATGTCTCGGTGGAAGACTGGAGATGTAACTGACATAACTTTTTGAAAAGATGCATATAGACTAGAAATGGGAATCAAAGAGGTGGAAGTTACTACAACTTGATGAGGTGTAACTTACATAACTTTTTGCATGTCAAATCTCATCACGAGATTTTTCTCGTGTCATGAAAGTCCTCCATTCTGAGAACCATCGGATTTAAGGTATACAATGGATCTAGTGAATATAGACTAGACCTTTAACTTCAACAAAAGTGGTGGAAGACTGGGAATCATGAGAGATTTCATCACTACAAATGGAGATTTAAACTGAATCAAATTCAATGGAGAATTTTTGGGAGATACAACCCCCCACCACCCCCCAACAAAAAAACGACAACAACAAACGCAGATATTGCTGGGATGTAACCAACAATTCTAGTGGAACCAACTGGATGTTCATTTCAGTACTGCTCAATCTTTCGCCAGGTATATATATATATATATTGAACTGGTGATCACCATTGAAGCTATCCGAAGATGTCTGGCAATCCCACGATGTCTGGCAAATTTCATGAGTTTCAACCCACTTACGATCACCAGTTGCTGTATACTCCCTAGTGATTTAACTTAGCCATGGAAAATGACCCATTTAGTTCGATGATTTACCTTGGGGATTGTCCAGATTTTCCATAGCAAACTGTTACGTAAGAAAGAGGGTATGACTAATTCCATGGCTCATCTAAGTAACATGTGGGACACTAAAAGTCTGATTATCTTGCAACCTGACCTCTCCACATGTATGATCGTTTTGACTGGGGGAAGTCATCCTCCAAAAATGGCGAAGTTTTTCGGGTTATGAGCTATGCATCTGATATTCTTACATATGTTTGACCAGAAGAATGGGCCAAGCAAACCAAGTCAAACCTTGCACTGTGCTTTCTCAAACTAATCAATTGTGAATCAGTTTCAAGTTGGTCACCCCCCAGTGATAAATTGGTTTATAGTCCATCATGTCCCATCTGACTATTTAAAAACTACCACAAACCCTACTTAACCTCGCTATGAACATTATAAACCAACTTAGCTAACGAATTGGAGCCTCACCTATTGTATGGATCCAAGTGGTTTGTCATACCTCACCCACACAACTGTAAGTTGTTCTCCTTTGCTCCAAGGAGAGGAACTGGAAGATTTCTCGCGTGCCGCGCGTGTGGCTGTGGAGGCCGCAGGGGGTTGAGGTAGGTCCGTTTCGGTGATTTTTCGAATGAAAAGAGTGGTTGAGAACAAACCATATCTGCTCGTTGGCTTCAAACTTCAAACTATCGTTTTCAACCAGATTCAGGAGGATGATCCCAGTTGACGAATTTGATCACCAGATACGCCAGTGTATTGTGCTGATCTCATGGGAAACCAGCTGAGACCCTTTGCAGGGTGGAAATGAGGTAAACCCAATGCCATAAACCTACCATTTTGGGAATGATTCTTGCAGAGTAACCATTGATGGCAATATTATGCAATATTGGGAATGGTTTCTTATTGATGGGTTTGCCACTGTATAAAGAATTCCCAAAGTGGAGGTTTGCAGCATTGGGCTTAGCGGCTATATATCGGGGTCAAAAATGATATTTGGATATGCATCCGCAGTTGATATGTGATTATATTTGCATGTTTACAACGCATCTCTAAATTGGATAGACTCTAGCTTTGTATTATACTTGATTAAGATAGTGTATGTAGAATGTAATTATAGGTAAATATTGACTATTTGCCACTTGCTAACTGAGCGGCATATCCAAGCAGTCATCACTATGACTGGGGAACTTTCGACAATTTTGAACCAGGTTTTAAGAGGAGCGATTAGGGCGTGGCTCACAAGATCTCATAAGTTTTCAGGCAGAAGAACAAATCAACAGATGTTAAGCTTGTGCACAGCTATTGTTATACATAGCTATATATATATATATTATATAAATACACATTGTACTTAGTGTATGTACATACTGTACCTCTGTAAATCCCTTTGTAGGAATGGAAGCCATGGTCTCCCAGATTTGGTTGAAGGGGCTCCCCATGCTTTGCGCGGGAAAATCCATTTTGGAATGTGAAAATTGAGACCAGTTTCCATGGAGCTAAAAATCTTCAGATCGCTTGATGAAGGATTTTCTAGCATCACAGACAGGTCAAAAATTGTTTCATGACAGGCTGGACAGGTCCCAACTTTTGTTTCATCTGGTCTTGTTCTCCCAACTATTGTTTCATCTGAGCTTGTGCAACTCCTAGTTCCTCTGGATGAAATCCGCAAATTTACTGCTTCACATTTCACCATGATTGCGTAAACCTTGTCTGGGTAGCTTACTGGCTTCATTGCTAGCTATACAAAAGGATTGAAATGTTTGAGACACAGATCAAAACTAACTTCTTAGTGTGGTATCTTCGGTTCAGACTGACCACCATACCCTTCTATCAACTGACATGGATTTATGGGAAAGTGCCTTGCCAGAGTCGATTTTGCGGTAAAATCCGCCGATGTTCCATCCTAGATGGTGCTTGGTACTGTACATGTGTAAAACATTGTAAAACTGTTTTTTTTTTGGATAGTTCAAGTAGGTTCAACTTATTCAAGTCTACAATCTTTTGCCCTGTCTCATGATCTATACATGGGGATACCGGGATACCGCTGAACCTCAACCAGAAAGCCAGTTTTAGTGCATATAAAGTGGGACCAACGATAGCTGAGCTGGTTGATTCCAACAACTATAGTTTATCAATATAGGGGTTTCCTAAAATAGGGGTACCCCCAAATCATCCATTTATAGATGGATTTTCCATTATAAACCATCCATTTTTGGGGACCCCCATTTTAGGAAACCCCCATATTATGATTCGTGTAACTCAAGTTGTATCATGTCAGTACGGCAATAGGATCCACCATCCCCAAATTTACCATCAAGGGGTGGTACAAACCATCAAAATATGTGTGGATGATTATTGCTTGACTAACATGCATGGGGGTTACCCTCTGGTAAACTAACATAGCTATTAAAAATGGCCATGTATAGATGTTTATAGTCGATTTTCCCTTTAAAAATGGTGATTTTCCATAGTTATGTTAGTTTACCAGAGGGTATAAACCAACAAACGTAACAACTCAGAGCCCCACGAGTACCATAGTTATCGCTGGGCTGTAAACAACGAGGACCTGATGGCGTACTTTGAAGCTCTTGGAAGCCTGCAGAGGTGCGAGCTGGGAGGAGGAATCTGGGCTTTGAAAAAATATAAGCAAATAGTAGAAACTTGGCAACGCGCGATCGATATATATATATATACAGTATACATATTTAATGATATATATATATATATATACGTGTACTGTCATTACTGTCTATGTATCTATACAGGGGTTGTTGTATCTATAGACATTAAAATATATTTATATGTACAAATTTATGTGACATAGATTTATAGATATGTATATATATATATCATAGTTTAGCTTTATAGTTTAAATGCAAATTTAAATGTACATATACATACTTGTTTATATATATCTAGATATGCATTTGGATATAGATACCTATACATATACACATATGTGTATATTCATGTGTAATATAGAGAAGTGCTTACTGTGAATATGTCAACTCTGGCATCCTTGAGTAAAACACTGCGGCTTCTTCCGTGCTACGCAATGCCAGTCCTCGTCCCGCAGCCCTCCCAAGATCGCTTCAAGTGACTGACACCTTGGTGTGTGCTGCAGCAGATTGTGCATTTGCTCTATGGTGCTGTGGTGCATACATGGGATAATTTAGATGGTCAGAGAACAACCTCTTCTTTTACGGCATGTTCAGGCTTCGAGCGCGGCGTTTGGTAATTAACAAGAATCCGGGATTCATGCTTGTGCTCCAAGCCTTGGCTCGCTCTAGCAAGTACGCAGAGCCTAGCTTCAAAACCTGTCAGTCACGTGTCTTGCAAGCGCTTGGGAAAGTTGAAAACGAAGTCAAAAGCGGACAAACACAAAAGACCATGATATATATATATATATACAAATCGAAACAAGAAGACACAAAGCAAAACACTCAAAAAATCTGACTATCAAGAATCCAGTCTGTTGGCCAAATTACAAAACCACGCAAGTGACAATACAAAAAGGGCCTGTCTCATTATGACTGGCGAAACACAGTGAATTCACAACATCTTTCAGTAAGAAGCAGACATGCGAAAACAAAAGCCGGAACAAAGGGAAAACCAATCGACGAAATTGCTTCAACGAGGCGTCCATGTTGCTACTCAACTTCAACGGACAAACAAAAATCATCCGTCAAACATCAAGTTCCAATAAGAAAGGTGCCAATGCAAATCACTATTAAATCGTCACAGTGAGAGGGCAATTTTGGCCACCACAAAGAAGACAAACAGATGAAGTAATTATAGGAGATGTCCCTGCCTCTTGCGTATACATATATACACACACAATTATATACACATGGCGATGTTATTCAACAAGATATGGTTTTGAACAATGCAGAAGCGAGAATCAGATTTCGGTTTGTCTGAAATCAAGGGGTTACGCCTAATTTATACTCAGAAAAGATGTGCTAAGCATGGGGTGATGATGGGATAAACTAACGGGTGAGTAATTGGATATTGAATTACACCTGGATAGTGTCTGGCCATTTCTTTTCAAAACACAAGTGATTTTCACGAGAAAAATGCCAGTTCAACCAGGGTTTCGCCAAGTGGTTTCATGATGTTCCACGAGGAGACGTTGAATCCATGATGGGCATCTGCATTGTTATGGCTTGTTTGCTGAATGGTGACATTTTGGAATGTATTGTTGGAATGTATTTTGGCCAAGAACAAGGGCTCCTGATGGCTCCTGTAAGTCTCCGGGTTCTACGGTGTTTGATTGTTTGAGCATGTTTGAGCAGGGTTGTCATTCTGTCCCAATGGTAACCAGTTACCCTCCAGTATATGATACATGAATTCCATGGACACATGTTTTGTCTATTAAACACGTGGATTTTGCATGTTTGATTAGTTTGATGACCGGAGGGTACGAGTTGGTGAGATCGCACTTGCAGGGCGCTTCAGCGAGACGGAAAAGCAGAGGAGGTTCTGTTTGAAGAGGAGCCTGCGCAGGGTTCGATAGATCCATTGGATCCCTGGGGGTGCGACCTGTGGTCGACTGTCAACTGTGAAAATGGGGAGATTTAACATGATTTAACCTCCCAAATGGCAACTTAAACTGGGAAATTTATAATAGTTTAAAATTGAGAGTGCTTTGTTTTTGACCGACCCAAATGAGTGAGTGTAGCGCCCACATTTTGTTTCGTGGTATTATGCTCGGCCATGTTCGTGACTCAACACTGATTATGCATGGTGGGTCTGACTATATCACAACGTATCCCTTTCTTTGGAGCATCGGTGCAGCCAACATGATAGGTAGATGGGACGGGGTGGGGTGGGGTGATATCTGGATTTGAAGCTAGAACCAAAGGCAATAATTACCAGCCAAAAGGGCCAAAAGGGAATGCAACCTGTTCGGATGATATACACAGTTAGTAATTGCACGAATGGGTTGTAGATGTGCACAGCCAAGATAGATTTGGAAACTCACTGAGGATGCAAGCCAAGACAATGGTGGTGTACACCTCCCAATGATATTGTAATATATTGTATAGTGGGTGTTCTCAGTGGTACCAACCGACCCCTTCTAAACCATACTGGGTCCCATGTAAGAGATCAACCGTTTGCTGGCTTGAGTGATTCTTACAAACCCTACCGCTGTAAATTAAAGGTAGGCCTCTTCAGATGATGCAACAGTGGACGGCTGGACCATTTATAGCCATGGAGGCATTGCGTTGGTTTGTACAAGCCAATCATTCACTATTGTGCGGCATGTTCCTGCCATGGAACTGACTACCCAAATCTACTTGGGAGATTTCACTATTGAACTGCTTGTCAGACCATCCAAATTTGCTTTTAACAATCTCTTCACCAACCATACCTGGGGGATGCCATTGGATGTTTGCTAATCAAGCCAGCTGACCATCAATTTCGTTGGCATTCCACAGTTTGCTTAATCCCTGTCAGTCGCGAATATCAATAGTCAGTCATTTGGTGCGCCCAATGGTTTGAGGCCTATTTCAACAGTCGAAACATATAATTGAGATTGATCACTAGTCTACTTTGATACGCTTGATTATTCCTGAGATGTTTTATTGGCGAGTTTTATTCTGAGGTGGTTTGTCCCCAATTGTTACATCTACTTTGTATTAGTCTATGTTTATATATATAATGTGAATACACAGTATACAATAATCAACGTCTTATTTTTAGATTATTTTATGTTCAGTATCAGTGTGTATCTCTGTAAATTCCTATTTTGTTTGGAATTGGTGTCGTTCCTCTGTGAGTACTAAGATCATACTTTTGTTTAGCTGCCATCATGTGCTTGTTTTATAACACAATACCTTTGGGATATGTTCATTGCTGTCACCATTGCTTTAATAATCTGTAATATATTCTTATCGTTGATTATATCCTGGATGGCTGCCATAGGATTCAGTCATGATATAGCAAGCTTGGGTCGTAATATAATCGTTGAATATACTCTCTTATCCCTATGTCCTATGCTGTGATTCGTGTATTCTAATGATACACTAATTGACACCCGGATTCCGGACCATGTGCGGCCTGCCGGGATCAGCACTACCAAT
Organism: Symbiodinium sp. clade C Y103; assembly: GCA_003297045.1. NCBI lineage: Eukaryota > Dinophyceae > Suessiales > Symbiodiniaceae > Cladocopium > Cladocopium sp. clade C. The sequence goes on along the minus strand of BGPT01000161.1, from coordinate 166,097 downwards.
TTAGAGGTTGACCCTCCACGGGAGCCATTCTTGGGGCTTGACTGGCTTGACAACTAGTGCGTTGAAATGCTACATAATGAGCTGCAATTAGCCTACATAAGTGTTCCCCATTTTTTTGTTTAGTACATGCACGAATATGTGAATATGATGTAGTCAGGTTCAATCATTTTCACATTTCTAAAATAAAACTAGAGCAAAAGGAATTATACGAAAAAACGATTACTTCATTATTTAAGCACCACATTGTCCTTGTATCAAATACACCCCATGAACAACAGTTCTATCTTCAATAAACCCTAGTTAACCTAGTAATAAGATGTTATAAGTCAATTTGTTTATCATAAACCAGCTCTAAATCCCATGAAATCCACATTTTTCTCAGCGAAATCACCATTTTCCGGTGGTTTTCCCTCCTGCTTTTCCCTCCGGACCTCACCTTGGCATTCCCCGAGGAGGAGCGCCTGGCAGAAGCCAAGGCGCACCTGACCTTGGCACGCGATGCCCTGCGCGCCTTGGAGAGTCGTGCAGCTGTGGTTATCAATGCAGTTTTTTGAGATGGTAAAATGGTGACCTACGGAAAGCAAACATGTGGATTTTAATGGTTTTTTATCTGTATTTATGGATCAATGCGCGTTATTTTTTAAGTGTGGTAAACCCAACAATAGTGAGGATTTCCGGGAAATTTGTGGGATAGTATTGGTAAATTATAATTATACATGGTGAAACCATATAGAAAATATAGAAACATCCCCTATGGAGGTGTGAAATTGTGTATACCCCTAGCAATGGGTTAACCACATTCATGGCTATACTTGGATGTGCATCCCAGCTAGTAATCTAGCAAGTGGTTCAAGAACATCCTAAAAGCACCTCTATATACAACCTATGTGTAACTAGGGTACAATATGGCTCTCACCCATTTACTCAATGGGATGTTAGACTTGGGGGTGCGGTTGAAGTTTTAAATGAGCGTTTAACCACATTTGTAGGGGTTGTATCCTAACTTACGGGGGTATTACTATGCTTACACAGACTAGTAACCTCAACTGCACCCCCAAAGCATAACATACCAAATAGTTAGTACATGTTAGTACATGCAGGCCATTAATATCATTAATATCCTTTTTCCATCGTTTTTCCCATTAGAATCATTCGAATTCCTATTTGCTGTTGGTCAATTTCCTATAGAATCCTAATTTTCCAGTTTGTTTCCGTTCTTGATCACCATAAAAACGACAGGTTTTCCCATGTTATACTCCTATGATATCCCTATAAGCTTGTTGATGAACTCTGCACAGTTAGAGCAGCCAACTGTCAGCGAGTCCAACTACAAGGTGAGGGCCCCCAGTTATAAGTTGGTTTTTGAACCCCATGAACTATACTTAATTCTATTCCCCATCAACATCCATGAACCATCATAAACCCTGAGTAAACAGGTTAGACATGAACTTAGCTATCATAATGCTTACTACCTTGCTGAATTATATGTTTCGTTGTTGTTTAAGTCGTCCCTCATGGCGTCGCTGGCTCTGAGGAGACTTGCAGCAACAAATGTCGGAGGTGAAGGCAGGAAAACGCCACGGTGTCCAGCTGGTGCAGGATTTCTTCCATCCACAGTCCACAGTATCACCCAAGTAGATGGCTTGCTACAAATCGTCATATATATATATATATGTATATATGTATATGTATATATATATATGTATATGATGAAGGTTTCCTGGAATGGGGGTACCCCCAATTCATCCAACTTAGACCATGTAGTCTTGAACCACATGGTCAAACTTGATCAAACTTGCGGATCTCCCATTTTAAGAACCACCCTATATGTGGATACACACACACACAGTATTTACATGTTTTTGCCCAACATCAACTTTGTTGCAGGGCACTTGAGATTTGCAATGGGTGATGTTTACCCGGTGAGAATAGCAGATGTCCCTCTTCCTATGGATTGATCCGAAACGAGGGGTAACACCTCCGCGTCCTTCGCAGTCGTTCTAGGCAAGTGATTAGTATATGGCATCCCAAACCGGCCTTCTATTCAATATCGTTTCAGCACTGAGAATTGCTAGAGGAACATTCCGATTGGCAAGTAGTTCCTAGACCATGGCTGGTTTTCCGAAGGTCCGGGTGGAATGTCGATGATGTCGTGGCAAAAGCGTTTGAGATAGCTGCAACTGGCTACAACTATGAACCAGTCACTCAGATTCTGATGCCAAAGCTTATGTCACATGTAGTGACTCCCCTTATGCCATGTGACATGGAAAATTGGAGATTGCATTTTTTGTCTCAACAGGTAATACTCTCTCTGCTGAAGTTCTGTTGGATATTGGGGAAGTTATTCCTTGGGTTTATGTGAGGGAAAATCTGCCAGAAACGAGAACCCGCAAGCATCTTGGTGTGTCCTTTGGTGTCCGGTGTTTTTTTTGCAGATGGTGTCAGTGGTGGAAGCTTCTTCAGGGCTCAAGCTCATGGAAATTCATCAAGAAAAAGCAGACATTTTCACCAAGTCCCCTACAAACCGCTAGCGTGGAGCAAGCATTTGTGACAGATGCGCAATGCTTCGAGTCTTGAAAGCCATACTGTAGTCATTCGACTTGCATTTGTTCATATTTTTTCATGATTGCAAGCTTTCAATCCCGACACATTGCATACAGTTTATCCTTTCATACGGATCCCATCGCAATAAAGATCCGATGGCCGCCCCAATCCACCTAGCACCCTGAGTCAACTGACGTCGCAGGTGGCATCACTGTTCAGGTGAATGATGACCACTTTGTAACATAGTTACATTGGAGACAGTTGGTTTCCCAGTTCACTTGTGAATCAAGTCTCCTAGCCAGCTGTTTGTTTGGCCCAACCACCATCCTTCACCAGCTTCAAACACAGCCGAAAAGCGCCTCATGGCCGGTCATGCTGAATGTCTTGCGCTTGGCGGCTTTAGTTTCTTGGCAACGGAGTAGGGTGTTTCACTGCTTGTCCCAGAAATGGAGGAAGGAAACATTTACAGGAACCCCGAACGTATGTGGTTTTAAAATCCATGGTTTCCTGCAAGTCTTGTGGTGACCCATGTTGACCAGAAACCATCGCTGTATGGTGCTTTCCAGGGATGAGCATTGTTTGACATACTCGTAGTGTCAGGATGATTGGGCGTTTGCTCGATCATTGGAGTTGGGGATGCGTCAAAACACACGTGGTACCAACTTGTTGGGGAAGTAGACTTTTCCGTAACTAGAACATAGTCATGTGTTAATAGCTAGCTTGATTGGTATGTAACGGTATGTAGCTATGATTTAGATTAAACGGTAAACGGCAAACTCTTCAGTCGGAACCATCTATATGTGGAGAACCAACTAAAGATGCTTGTAATATGTGATCCACAGTGATAAATCATCTCCTAGTATGAGCCATTGATTTCGGGACTATGAGTCAAATAATGGGTATAAGGATTGTCTAAGGTGGACCCCCTACTGTTGCAAAGTGGGCCGCCGACATTTACGTTGGTCTATGTTCTTTGAGTAAACTGCATCTGTAGATATATCATGATATATCATTATATATCCGTCATACATCCTCATTATATATTGTCTAGTTATAACCGTATAACCATTCATAAACCAACTTGCCTATCTTGGGCATTGTGAAAACGCGGCGAAGAATCATCAAATGTTCGCTAGCCAAGTCCCCATGCTTGTCTTGAATGGTCACCTTTGTTGGGGGTTGGTGAAATCCCATGACTATATAATTCCACTTTGTTCCCATGTGTGCTATCACACAAAACACAAACCTACGGGTACAAATACGCCAACAAAAATTGGGCTTGCAGACCAACTAGTGACTCCCACTTTCTAAAGCCATTGTCTGTTGGACATATCCACTTTGTTTGTGGTGAAGTTGCCATGTTTGTGTGTAAGTGTGTCATTCAGCAGAGTGTGGGGGGGCTGGGTCCTCAGTTTTGCTGATTCTATCTGCACTTTTCTCGATGGAGACGGCTTTCACCTTCATCTTTCGCGTGTTAAACATAAATGGGATGGTTAACATGCTATGTAGTGAACACAAACTTTGTTGCAGGCCATTTTATGATTTCCCCAGCATCAAACTTTATCCTTGAAGGTGGTTTGAGGTTTCTACTTGTATGACTCGTAAGGCATATTAAGGCATAGCCAGTGTTTATTGCTTCATCCACTCATTCAAGTGCAGTAAGTCCAAGCCTGCCCCGAGTTATAAAGCAACTTACCCAGTACAAATCAATCCTGCATCCCTATTTTTGCTGGTTAAATCATAATTATCTCTCATGTTGGATGTTTAAATGCATTTGTTTAATGTTTAACCATCAAACTATGGTATTGAGATAGTCGTATTAATGTATTATTATGATATTCAACTAGATGATACATCATTGCCAGCCCTATACTGTAGTTAACCGTACTTAACCTAGGCCCTAATTTAACCGTAGTTTCTCTAACTATAGTGTTTTTTTGGGGGGGTATCTCTGGGTTGACTATGGTTAGCCCTTACTGGGATGACCCCGACCCCCAGAGGTTTCGCTCAGCGACCTCTCGAAGGGCGCCGTGACCTTCGCGGACTTGGAGCAGCTGCCACGCTCCGAATCACTCAGCGATGGCTTCAAGGTGCCGTTGCGGTGCGTAGTTTTGGAGCATCGGGTGGAGCATTTAAGGATGATCTCATGGGGTTTTAGTGGGACATTAATGGGATTTTTATAGGATTTTTAAGGGATTTTAGTGATTTTATGGGATTTTAGTGGGACATTAATGGGATTTTAATGTGATTTCAATGGGATTTTAATGGGATTTTAATTGGACTTTAATGACTTTAATGGGATTTCATTGTGACTTCAATGGGACTTGAATGGGATTTTAATGGGACTTCAATGGGGCTTCAATGGGATTTTAATAGGATTTAAGTTAAATGGATGTTAATGGATTTTAATGGTGACTTAAATAGCAACACAAATGGTGACTTAACCAACAAACATGGTGGTGTAGTGGGGATGTGATGAGGATACATGATGGTTCATAATCTTAATGAATTATATGTTGCAACCTCACGTCGTGACGTCACTCGAATGATGGTTAGGATTGGGGTAATGCCAGGTTTGATTACCAGATGGCATACCCACTCAAATATGCCAGAACGATTGACTGCCAGCTGAGACTTGCTGTACATACCGGAGCGCGCTCCAAAACAAAAACCAAGATATAAACTTGCCAAAGGGCTGAGGTTTCACATACACCAAATATAGTCCAAAAATCACCGAATATGTTTTTTGCTACCGGACATTACCGGACTATATCCAAATAAAGAGAAACATCAGTCAGCAAACTTCATGTATATCAACCTCTTCCCATTTCCTGCTCTTCCCCCCGTTGCTAGATCTACCCACCACTTGCCCGCGGCCGCAGGTGTCACTGGTCCGGCCAGACGGCGAAGCGGCCAACTCGGGGCAGCGACTGGGCAAAGTACGGTGTCTACCACCAAACATGTGAGACAATTGTGGAACAGTTTTTTTCCCCAAGCAGTGTGTCCACACTGAGGGTTCTTGTGTTAAAGGCCGGGGTTTGATCAGGGTCTGCTATCTGGGTCGCGGGCGCGGCATTTTTGCTGCAAATTCTCGCATAACAGTTCCGTCCATGGGAATTTCGACTGCGCAGGCTCGCGCAAGATGAGCGCCGCGGTTTTGGTCTGCGGCATTTTCATTGTAAATTCACGCGCAAGCGGCCTCCTCTGAGATGTTCATGTGCATTTCGACTGAGCAGGCTCGCACAAAGTCCCCTGAAGATCAGTTAAGACAATTTTGAATGAAATGATTTAAAAAAACTCTTCTAGGATAACCCGAGGGAATTTTAATCAATTATGTTTTCATTCTTCAGGTACCTCGACTTGAATTTCCTAAGCTAACTCCTTTGACTTGCCTAAGATAACTCAGAAGACTTGCCTAGGCAACTCAAACAATTGCCCAAATAAACACAATGAACTCAGGATTTTTTGCTGGAGGTGATTGTTTCATGTGTTTCCAAGTTAGGAAATAGTGTTGCCACATGTTTGATGTTGGAATTGCTGTTAGCACATGTTTGATGTCAGGAGCTACCGTTTTGTTCAACCTTCTGTGTTGCAGAAGTTAGTGTGGACACTTTTTACTGGGCCATTTCCCTGATCAGTTTTGCGGCTACCACCATAAGTGTGGTCAGTTTTGTGTCACAACTGTGCCACAACTAACTGGATGGAAGGAAACCATGTTTCCAAAATGTGAGAATCATTCACTTGAAAATTGTTCCATGTGAAAGGCAGAATTCAGGATTCACTTTGCCATCGCTGTGAACCTTGTTCTGAAAGACAGATTGAATTCAAAAATCATGTTTCGTTATTTCTCCACGGGCCGAGAGAAGCCAGATCCGGCTGTCAGTGCGTCTGACATTCAGAGGTGCTTTGAGAAGCTGATCCAGAGGGAAGCGACTTGGGATCTGGCCAAAGTTCTTCTTTCTCGGCATGGTACTTTGCCAGTTTGGAAAAATGCACCTGATGCCAGTTACTTGTCTTATCCCATCGCTGGGCTATGCGAAGACCTGTTTTTGGATGTTTTTGGTGGATCCCCAACAGGTATTTTCCAGCAAGATTTTGAAGACGGCCTTGATGAAGCTGACCTTGGACAAGCAAAAGAGGATCAACTTCAGCGAAGATCCAGATGCAGCGTTCCGACACACACAAGTATGCGTAGCCTGCTCTCAGTTTAGAGACTGGAGACGTGCTCTAACTCTAACAGCTATGCCAGGTGCATCAGGAAGGCATCCTTGGCAGAAAAGTCCCACGTTGATGCAGTGCTGTCGTGCTTGAAAGTGGATCCAGCAGAGTGCTCACAGCCCGAAGTAGGTGCAGCTCAGGATCTACTGGATCTGTGGAGAAAATTGGACAAGGTGGACAAGTCGCCCTGCACTCTGTGGAGAAGCCTGCTTCAGTGAAAACAACCGATCCTCGGGAATTCCGGTTCCAAGAAAAGAATGTTGGAAAAGAAAGACTCTGATGCTTCTACTCCTTCCAAGAGATGGAGGACAAAAAGGAAAGTATTTGAAGATGAACCTACAAGTTGCTTGGCATTGGTGCCTGCCCCTTCCTACCGCCGAGTGTACCTGGCTCTTGCAGTGGCTCCAAGAACCGGACTGGACTGAGAAGACAAACTGCTTTGTGGAGGATGAGCACGAAAGTTGTTGCAATGGATGAAGAAGAAAGCAACTGTGAAGAACGTGAGCAAAAACAAGAAGGGCACGAAGAACCCAAAAAATGCTGACAAGAAAACAGGGCAAGTTTTGAAAGAAACAGCTGCCCAGAAGACTGATCCACAGAAAACAAAATATTCACTGAAAGGTCGAAAGCAAGATGCAGGTGGTCCTGATGTCTTGATTGACAAAGCCAGTGTCATTATTGGAGGTGGCAAGCAGCAGACCTATTCGCAGCATCAACCTGAAGGAGGAGCAAAAAAGTTGATTGTCGGTCTTTCAACGAGTCAAGCTGCGCAGACTTCAAAGGGTCACAAGGAGCTGGTGCAGGAGCGGTACCCTGCACTCAGATGGATGGTGCAACCAAAGGCTTCTTGTTGGAAGCCAGGGTGACTCTGTTGAAGAAGTATGGGAAGTGATAAATCGGAGAGAAGGAAGTGGGAAAAAGGAGTGGAGCTGCTGCAGCCTTAGCAGCTACTGACTACTGCTTGCAGGAGTTTCTGATTCAACCTGTGAATTTTTAGGAGTTTCTGATTCAACTTTCAGTTGTTCTTGCTTTGTTGTTGCGTTTCCATGGGAGTTGGCTCTGTCGAATATTTTTCATTTTTCGGGGCAGGTTCTTTGAAGTTATTACATATGTTCAAGTGATACGTGCATTTCAAGGGGCAATACGCCAACACCTGTGACCTGAGGGTAGGAAAAGGGCGTTGAGCTCAGGAATGTTTAGGATTTATTGTTGCATGTAGGAGTTACTGTTGCATTCAACTCTCGTGTTGGCGCGGTGCTGATTTGAGCAGATGCTCTGAGATCTTGGCAGAGAGAACTTAGGTGCCCTGGTCTGAGGTTCTGGTGTGAGGTCCCACACATAGAGTTGACTTCCTACCCCCTCACATTCTTTGGGGTTTCTTGCCCGTGTAATCTTTTAAGCGTTTTCTAAACGGAGAGGAGCGAACAAGGGTAAACACGGATGTATATGATTTGCAATGTCTACACCAGATTGTTCCTTTCCCAAGGCTGCCCATGCTTTATCGGCCATGCTATCAAAGTTGTTGCTGCATACGTTGATTTCGTTTCACCCAGCCAACTGCATGTAAATCATGATGTGCCAGCCAGAAACCATCACAAGTCCCAGTGCGCCTATGGATAAGCCAGTTTTTTCTGGTTTTTACCTCATGAAACTAAATATCAATCCTCATTGTAGCAGGTTGAGTTCCCGCCGTTGGCTAAGGAAAACTCTGATCCCTCAATCCAGTCTTCAACTCCTCAGTCACTTGGCAGGGCGCAGCAATAGAAATGGCCTGCGCTGAGGTCAAACCTTAAGATATCATGATAGAATTAGGATGGGATTGCTACTGTAAATAGGTATCCCTTAAATTTAGTGAGGATACTAGTAGGATTCTCAAACCTTTCCCAAACCTTTGGCGGGGAGATTATTGGAATCTGAGAAATATAGAATTCGCAAAACCAACTCATATGAGGAATGGCATGGGATATTTTCGACATGAAAAAAATGAAAACATAGGGATTTAAGGCATGAAACATGAAAATGGGGTTGTTCTAAAAATTGAAATTCAACTACCTAAAAATTAAAAAACGACAATTATCAGGATATGATGGGATCAAACAAGGGGACGTGCCGGCATGTAATCCGGTATTAAATATATATATATATATAAATTTAACCAACAACATGAAATTTGTTGTTTTTCCAGAAATTGTGGATTGGTCCAAAACGTGCCATGTCAACAGGGAATAATGCCAAACTACCAATTCGTAGGCAAATTGTTTGTGTTTAAATCATATGTTCAATGAATATCCAATTGCATCATATTTCAAGGGTTTGGAATTTAAAAAAACACTGCCTTACCTACAGGTCACCAAACAATCACCACATGAACTGCTGAGCCGACAAATACGTGTTTCGCTGTTTTTGCACTTGGGATAGCGATGAACATATTTTGGGGATGGGTGGTTCAACCACCGACCAATAGATTTTTGATACATGGATCATAGGAAGTTCGTTGACTTTGGTTGGTTAGTGCACAATTTTCATTGTTTTTTTGGGTATTTGCGTTTTGGGCGCATTGTTTTTCCCCTGATCCTCCAGATGTTACAGCAGTCCCTAGCCCAGATAACAGCAGAAGGACAGGCAACATCAATGCAAAAATTCTTCGTTGGGCGGTTGGGCGTTTTTCATGTTGTTTATATTCATCCTCCTTCTATTGTTCCTCCTCCTCATCATCATATCATCATGATCACCATCGTGTCACAATAATCACCATGGTCATGTTGATTCTCACCTTGATCATCAGCAGCATTGAGTCTTGAACCACCCACTCCAGCACCCACAAGAAGAAAAAACAAGTATGGGAATGGGTCAAAAACCTTTAGTACCCTGGTGAGCATCCCAAAAAAAGGAGTGGTGTGACCAGCAGAATGCGGCATTTACCAAGTTGAATCAGTTGACGATGGGATTTTCGAGCGAAGAAAGGTAGATGCTGTCTACATTACCCGTTATTACCCATTGTTATCCCACAAAATGGGATTGGAACAACCAACTATGCTGAATTGAGGCATTCAAAATGGTAGTGGAAAAAACCTGCTTTGAAAGTGTTTGAAGCGTGGTTCTCCCGCATGTAACCTGTGAAACTGTTGGTTACCAGCTAGGGAAATAATTTCATAGATCAGAGTCATCACAGACAACACAACATATTTTTATTGCAACCTATTCGTTCATCTACCTTCATCTACCTTATGGAACATGTTTGCAGATGTTGGTGATTTTTTTTTCAAGAAACTATCATAAAACATAGGAGGCCATGAGACACAGCCCTGCCACGCAGAGAAAACATCAGGTGACGAGGAGAGGAAGACCTTAGAGGACTGCCAGTCATCTGGGGGCTTTAAAGTAACCTTACCATAATTCAGAATGTTCAATGGAATCAACCGGATCTTTCAATGGCGGGGGCGGATGACTTCATCGAAGTTGCGAACAAATCAAACACACAGCACCAAAAAGGTGTGGTTTATCCGCATGTACATGGATGCGGATTAAAACCGCTGATAATTATAGAGATATCATAGTTTTGGGGCTGATGAACACCAATTTCCAAGCTATTTCGGGGTCAACAGCAGGGTACCATATTTTTAACCCATAGCCACATATTTGCCTTATCAATGTCATGGATTCATCCAGCTAAACGTTGATTGTTGACCACACATCTAGAATGACATTTTGTGCCATGCGACTTTTCCGCAGAACACCCAAGTTTAGACATGTGGTCTTGTAAATTGAAAGTACTTGTTTTTTTTATTGATTGGTTCCCATCCGAGATTTGCTGAAGATGACATTGTTCTTTCTCTTTGATGCATTTCCCTTGTGGATCCATGTTGTGTCGTTGTTGTTCCATGTAACAAATTGTTCCATTTTGTGTCGTTGTTGTTCTATGATGTTCTATGTATCCCAAAGCCGCAAACCCAAGCACTTCTTTCAAGGACTACGATGCGATCTTCGAAAAGTATTCCATGTTCTGCAACGGCAGGCTGGACCTGCGATGGCCCACAGTAAGAATGCCTCGCTAAGCACTAAGCAGCTGGCCAGCGAAAATAATAGGTTTGTCCAAGTGTAACCCGAAAAAGAGTTTTTGGAGGAAGCATCATAATGATATGCCCCAAAATGACACTTTTAAGAGGACAGACATATGATTCATATAATGCTTAAATATTATATGTTTGTTTTGGCACCCGCACCATTTTTGGACAAACACAAATGGCAAATGGGAACGAAGCCACAATGTCCCGTCGAATATGGCAGAATCCCGTTGGTAAGCATGCTTTGAGTCCTGAGTTTGATGTTCCAAGCAGAGTTGTGGGGGTGCATGTGGATGCAACAACATGTGAAACTGTGACACGTGAGCGATATGTGTTGGTTATATCAACATACAGTATATCCGCATTATCCTACAGTGAATGTGCGAATTCATAGTTTTTTTTTCTGGTTAAAACATCGGAATTTCATGCTGGCACATGCCACGTTTATCCAAGTTACAATCTTTGAAACCCCATTCTCAGTGGGTAACTTGTTGGTCATGCTGCTGCTCCAGGTGGTTGGGAGTGCAAGTGCTTCAAGACTCGCAAGACCTGATGTACCTGCAACACATCGTGCACCTTGGCGCAACTTGAGGACGACTTTTCGGGCAAAGGCCCAGTCGTAGGTAAATCTCAGTTGGGTAGTGCAGTATTCAATAGCTAAATTTTGTACAATCTCGTGCCATACAATGATAAATGGCCCAATATACTGCAAGAGTATGGTAAACTCAATGATAAGCGTCAGAAGTTGGGATATACGCCCTGCAACTATTGCCTTTTCTTCAATAAACTTACAGCATTTCAAGTGGATGAACAGAGTGGAGGGTCACCACTTGGCCCACCAGGTACATGAAAAAACCCGATGCAATCATCGAGAACCGCAGCGGCATCTGGTGTTAATGTCATCAAACTTTCTGCAGGGATCTTTCGGGGAGATGGGCGGCAGGCGAACTGACAGCTTTTATCTACCAATGAAAAGGGTTCAGATGATTTTGAGAACGGGGAATCCGGGCCGGAACTGAACTGACTTTGGTTTTGTGCGTGATTCACATGGGTTTATCCGAAACTTGGACACCCCCTGGAGGAGTTTGATGCCTGGCCCGGCGTTTTTTTGTTGGGACATCATGTGGAATTCCTGCCGGAGCATGGCATGAACTTGGAAGCCTGATTGTGGACAAACCTTGGTTCGGAGATTTCATGTAATTGGCTGAGTTGTTTTGCCAAACAAGGGGATCTGTATTTATATGTGTATATATATATACATACATACTGAGCAGCTACATGTTAAAAAGTCGAGAGTGTTTGTTTCTGCTATGTTGGCCGAGTGTCTAGGCTTGTCTACGTGTTCAAGTTTTTCCACAATATTCAGAACATACTGAAGTTTGCCACTTCTTTGGCCAGGCTCTTTACCCCCAAGAATGCAATGTACAATGCTATGGTTTTGCCACATGGCTCCAAAAGACCCAAAAGAAGAAGGACGCGGGTCCACGTAAAATATGGTTGCCTCCCTTCCAGACAAGGTCCTCAACCCCCATACCAAGGACTGGAACTTACAAAGGCGGCCTGACTTACTTCTTCGTTCCTTGGTGCAACCCGGAGCTGGTGGCCCAAGTCCGACTCGGCAGGTGGGGCTCCAACAAATGTCATTAGACACTTGAAAAATGTGGAGGGAACCGATCTTGTATAAGTATTGCAAGAAGTCTACATATTGTATGATTGTAATTGAGCATGTCAGCTTGTCATGCCCATTTAAGCTGTCCAATGGGAGGGTTGTGTTTGGCCAAACATTATTTTCTGGCTTGTTGGAAAGGTGTTTGTTGGTAGTGTTCAAGACCCATGAGTGACATTATGATATCGCAGATGATGATGAGCAAACTGAAACTGTCAAGGTGTTGCAAGCGATGAAGTGTTGAAGTTTGTGTTATCTCTGAAAATCCCTGAAAGACAAACATGTTAAAGATGCCGATAGACCTTCTCCATCTGTCCCTACACATCATGGGTCATTTACCACTTAATGTTAGTACTGTACTTTCACTCTTTCACCCTTGTTTCATGACCAACTGAAGGTCAACAATTTTGTGACCAACTGAGGGTCAAGAGATATATACCCCTCACTGAGGGTCATTGAAACCCCTTCAGATCTGGAAGATGGGTTTCCTGTGGATGGGTCATTCTTCATGTTCGTCCCCTCTAGACATATGTACCTGTGTATGTATGTCACTCGTTTTGTGGGGCGATTTTCACCAATTCTTGGTGTTGAAATCCTGTGTGTTTCTTTGTTGTTTGTCCAGTTTTGCCTGGTAAAACCCTGCTTGTTCCCAGTAAAGTCCTGAATGTTTGCTTACGAAATCCCATGGTGGAAGCTCTTTGTGTCTGGTCAAATCCCATACAATGCAGACACGTTCCACGATTGTCGACAACATATTTGCCAATTATGACTGTACAGAAACACCTAAAAAGGATCAACAAGATTGAAAAGGTTCAATCTGTATACACGTAAATATATGATAATATATGGATATGTCATTATTGTTTTCATTGTTTCTATATTTTTTTCCTTTCTGGAGGTTGCTATCATTCCGATCATCTTCTCGTTGCGCGTGACCGAACTCGCTTGGCGACCCAAGGCCACGATCTTAGATTGGATCGAACGCGAGGGCGGTCCAGCTGGAAGCGTGGTGTCTGTGGATCGACATCATCCAGATTTGGTGCCTTCACCTGCTTGGTTGGTGTGGGGTGATTGAAGCATGGTTAAGCTGATGTGGGTGTTGGATGATGTTCAGCAATTTTCTTGTTCCCATTTGTGTTCTTTTGGTTTCCCGTTGTTTTTTGGGGGGTAACGAAAGCCTGAGAAAACCTTTTAGGCCATGGATTTATTACGTTGGGTTTGGTTCGGTAAGGCTGCTAGGGCTTTAATTTTTAGTCAGCGTGCAGTTGGAAACTCTTGGATTGAAGGTGATCAGTTGGCTCCATGGTAAGACATTATATAATCCATGGTCAACTGGCTCCCCACTAAATGGATTTGACTAGACATATGGTACCCCAAAATCCAATTGTGTATCATCATTTTCCCATCAAATTCTCATATCCCACTATATTTCACCATATCCAACTATAGTTCACCATATCCTGCTATATCCCACATGTCCCTTCAAAATGATTTGTTTTACACCCCGCCATTTTTGTCAGTTGAAGACACCAAAGTCTTAGATTTAAAACGACTTTCATTGGTATTTTTGTTGTTGCAAGCTAAGTTTTCCCCGTTTTGTTTTAGTCTAATGCACCCATGAAATTTCCATCTTCATAGCAATCACTGGTTAAAATTTAGCCAGTGATTATAGAAATCTCGTTTGATATCTTTTGGTGGTCAAATAACCATTGTTTATTGTCAAATCCCAAATTTGAGGGATTCAAATCCCCATTTGACTCAAGGTCTTTGCCGCCAACTGGTTCTGCCCACCCTGTGCTGACTGCGTGCGCTCCTATGAGACCCCCGTTTGGGAGCGGAAGGCGTGCCCGGTGAAATCTCATGGTTGTCCAAAAACATGGGCTACCAACATACACAGGGGAATGAAGGCCTGGATAGCCAAGTGGTTTGTATATAAGTTGCTTACACAGGCTATATTATATAGTTGATGGGGTTTTATAAACACACTGGGGCCGGAGGGGGCCGGGCACATTGTTATTGGGCAAGGAACTCAACCATTTATGGGGATATGATGGAATGTATATAGGCAACAAAAATCCGGGGTCCTGTACAAGATGGGTTTGTCCGAAAATTGGTAATCCAGCAAACCCAATGCCATAAACAAGGATCTCACATGCAGGGATGATTGACATCCAAACTATGTCTGGAAATATTGGGAATGGTTATTGGGGATACATACCCTGCTTGCAGACAAAACCATATGGTCATATGGTTGGTACAAGAATTGCTTGCTTGGAAATAGGCACATGGACTTGGGTCAAACATGGATGCCAACGGACATACAAAATGGATACTGTTTAGATCTGTTTAGTGTAAAACTGTAAAACAAAAAAAAAACATTCGTTGGGGGTGGACCCGACCCTATCTCTTGTCTTGTTTCTGAACTATGCTTATTGGTTTTAATAGGCAGTTGTAGTTATGGCCAAAGGTGTTTGTGGTTCAAAAGTGAGGACACCAGTGCTCCTGCATAAATCCTTTTTCGAGGATCCGAAGTTGGTACGTGAGTTAACGCCAAGCATCACTGAGATATGATATGTCCCAGAGTCAGAGTTCATTTGCATTGTCCACGTACGAATCGAGACAGATATCACTGGGAGGTTGTGGTGTAGTTTGGGTCAACCTTGCTTTGGCAAGCTAGCAAGTCATTTTTTTGTCACTCATTTTTTTTCGGTAAGCTAGTACTTGTAGGTCACTGTTTGCTACTTTTTGTTGGTCAATTTTTGGTGACTAAGTTTCAAAAGGACATGTCAGATATTATAGAGCCATTCACCAATCATGGTACCAGGTGCGTTTCATCCAGGGCTTGGCGGATGATCAGGAGCCCACAGACCCGGGGCCGTTCACACCCGGCCCGTCGTTTCGGTAAGATGTGAAGGGGTAAGCCATGTATGTATAATTATATAGACATGTATATATATATATATACGCATAAATATTTAAAATATAACTAAAACTATGACCCATAGCACTGGGTATACGATTATTCCACATGTAAGGCGGAGTCCTCTATTTGTGCGGGGCTTGTTACCTACTTTAAAAGTGACGATTTTCGGGGATGATTAGCCATATCATGGAGGAGTTCAACTCGCGAGTATATAATGCACAATGAATATCTGATTTGTACAAGCAACACCAAGATGTACACCTGCATATGATCAGGAGTGTGAGATAGATGATAGATGTGAGACGTTTTTAGCAATGAGATGCGGAAAAGCGGATTGATCAATCGTTGTGACATGTGGTCTGTGATGTGAATCACAACAAGGTAATACCCCTTTTCAAAGAAAACGTAACGCCTCAACGATCATTTATTTGTTCATTTCCTTCCTGTGCTGCATAGACCATTTTCCACAGCTGTGACATCCCAGGAGACGTTTCAACACGTGGTGGCGAATCTGCACGTGCAGCACTCAGCAGGGCCGCGTGGAATCATCTCATGACGTGGCTGTCTTAAGCTTAAACTAGCAAACTTCTGGTTTCATCCGATGCAGAACCAGTGAAGAGGGCTGCAACATGATTTTAGGATGTTTGTTCCATGTGATATTTATTGTGAGACCATGTTTCAATGCTGGTTCTGTTTCTTCGGATGCTCCGCTTGGGATGATGATTCCAGGGCAGCGGAGCATCCCAAACCTTTGATTCTTTACAGTTCTTACATGGGTTCTATAATATTTTCTTGGTTTGTTGATTGTGACAATGTGTCACAACGAATCCTACTACTGTGGTACATCCAAATGATTAACCATCCCATTCACCAAACATTTGGGGCCGTGAAAGAAAAAAAAATCTCCGTCATAGCGACATGTTGGTATATCCAATAACAAATCAAAACTATGGGTGGCTGATCGTTCAGGCTTTAGGACATTCGCTATTGCCTGGTACTAGTATGATAGAAATCCATTGCGGGGATCGTAAATCGCACCCCAAAGACCCTGGCCAGGAGCTAGACTGCTTGAAGCCGCAGCAAGTGCCGGAGACGCCAGGGAGGGTGTGCCACGTGTGCCCGGTCCAGATTACATACTAAGTGGATCTAAGTGGTTCATAACCATGGCTACAACCCAGATGGAGGTATACCTGCAAAGATGCAAATTAATATAAATGTGCATATATTTAATAGTTGCATGATGTTGCATGTAATATGTAATTGTGTCTTCCCGAAGAACTACATACTGTAGGTCTACGTTCGGTTCACATCTAAGTAGCACGATCTCAATTGCATTGAGAGTGTTTCCGTTTATAGTTTATATAGAAATCCAAAGTTGGTTGGCAGAGGGATATTCAGACTTTTGCAATGAAAGTTTGAAAGTCCTCAACTTGAATTCCCCAGCACTCCGGAAAAATATGAACAGCTGACTCTGAAGATGTCATGACAGAGTTGCGGGGTGAGCCAGCCGTCCGTTCGATGAGAAATTGAACAAGTACTCGTATTGGTCAAAGATCCTCAGACCCTCGTAGCCACCCCAAGTGGAGAGAATAGCTACCTTCCAGCAATCTAACCGGGCAATCGTGAGGCACTATTTTCTTGTTAAATGTCCAATGAATCTACAATTTCGGATGGTTTGTTGCCTTTTTTGAGTACCAGAAGGTAGATAACGTTTGGATCTTCATTCACTGAAATCCAGGAGTCTATTCTTTTTCTAGGCAAATTTTAAGATATTTGAGGGACATCAGACCGCCCTTGCCGTTAATTCGGGTTGGCAAGGGTAACCACCCTACGACCCCAGAGCCTTGGCTGTCCAGCCGAGTGCCACGGCTACCAGCAGAATGGATCGAAAATGCCCATGGGATGTTTACATCGATGAAAATGGCCATGAGGACGAATTGAAATGATATTTGGTTTGTGGTTTCAGGATTAGTTTTCAACTATATTGGGATGATGATCCCCAATGATGAACATATTTTCCAGTGGGGTTGAGACCACCAATCAGAGCATGTATTTCCTTCGCACGTGGGACGATTGTGAAATCCAGGAGATACCCTTCGCGATGAACACTGCCAAGACAATCATCGTGAACCTTGATGCGTCTTTCGGCTTCAAGAAGAAGGGTGAGAGGATGTTTTTAGGCCCTTGAAGACGTCAAACCACCCGGAATTGACTTTATCATATGTTGTTTTGTTAGGTACTTGTTGGTGAAATCTCCCCACTCCCCAAACTGGCATGAACCTAATTAGTCCATGACCCTTTGGCATTGATACTCGTAGTTGACACCGCATGAACGTCTTTGATACCAATGCTCTGATACTTTTGGTAGCTGGTTGGTTTTCGTGTTTTTTGGTGAAAACAATGTTGGACTTTTCTTTTGCAAATCGCAATTCAGAAGACAAGCCCCCCTTTCCTTCCAAGGAACCACGAGTTCCAGGGCTTGATGAAGGAGAATGGCATTCTTTCAAGACTATGGGGAACCTGATGTTTTGCATCCAAATGCCATGTATTATTATTATAGCCATTAACATGGAAGTGCCATAAAGTTTGGTATCATGATGTATCGTGGTAAAAAAATATATAGCACAGCGCAGCGTATGTTTGGACGAACTCACGTGCTGAAAAGCTGGAATGGCATGTGAAACTAGATTGCGTTGCATGTTTGCTTCCAATAAACCAACATGGCAATTCTAATTAAACATCCAGATGTTATGTAATTTATAGTTGATTCTCTCATCAAACGTTAGAATTTCCCAGGAGGATCTCTTGTTAGGCGATGTGGGGCAATAGCCTGTCTTATAGTTGGTTTATGAACCCATCCAACTGTAAATATACTGTAAGTCCCACTCAATCTAGTATATAGTTACTTCAACCAACCTACCTTCATTGGATTGGTTAATGGGACAATTTACAGGAAACATCTATATTTCATAGGAAAATCCATGGTTTCCTGTAGATTTTCCCTTGAACCAATCCAATGATACCTACATCTAGGGGGTCTCTTCCTCTGGCCGATGCATGTCCTAAATCGTGCAGGAGCTCATTTACTATGCGCCTTTCGTCACCTTGAACTCGTACCTTATCGTTGCACAACTGCAGACAGCGTCATGACCTGGGGGTAAGACATCGGTGGGAAAAAATGCGATCGGAAGATTGAAAGGATGGTTTTCTTGAAAGCTAAATTTATATATTTGTTCATTAACATAGCATGTTTGGTTGATTCCTCAGTTTTGGTCAAAACGATGCTTACAAATAGTTTAACGATGCATGTATATATAGTATATAATTTACTATAATTTAATACACAGTACATATACACGTGTGTGCTTCATGATTTTGGTTATCTCCACATGGTTTCAACCTTGGGATCCTATCGAACTCCATTTGTGGGAAACACACCTCCACAAGATTTGCTCCAATACCACCTCTATTTCAGCCATTTTGGTTTGGAATATGGTCAGCCTTGGAGTATGGATAAGATTTTGGTAGAGATGTCCGATGCAGTGGGACGGTGCAGTCATGGATCTAACCTCGTAGCTGCCCTCGAACTGGGGGCACCATGAGTTGATTGGAATTGTACCCCCCGGCCGTTGGGCCAATGATGCACCCCATAAGGTTGCAGTCCCAACTTGGCAATTGACTCTCTGAGGGAAGTTCTGCTGTTCAGGTGTAGAAATTCAAACTGAAAGCGTCTTGGGGCTTCCATGTTGGATTTCAACAGGGGTTCCTCTAATGTCATGGGTTGAAACTAACACAAAGCCTACGAAGCTGCCTTGTAGTTGCTGCACAGAGGTTCAAGACGCCAAATTGGATGCTTGGCAGCGGGGTCGATTTGGGACCATTGCCAGGGAGATGAATAACCAGCTTTAAACCACGTGTCAGTGTGAACAACTTGGGGGTGCCGTTCCACTAGAAAGTGGTTATATAATGTTATATAAGTTATATACACAAGTTATATAAAAATAGTTGCAATGGTTTTATCCATAACATATCTTAACTTATGGTGGTTATTGCAATGCTTGTACCCACTTTGATCTTAACTGCACCCCCAAGCAAAGGGCACCAAAGATTTGACCCATACCCAAGTATTCAGGAATGCTGCTTTTGGCCACTGACTAGATCGCTGTTACCATTTCTGTGGGTCACTATGAATATGAATATGGGATGAACACCCATTTAATTTGGGGCCCCCTCAGATATAAGTTGGTTTATAGACCCCATCAAGTATACTTATCAGATGTTGTCAGTATCATAAACTGTAGTGAAATCAAGTTATGTTCACCAACTTAGCTATCGTGTATGGGTGCCCCACTATTCGTTGGCTCATGGGAATTCATGGGGATGATCTATGGAACCTTTGGGATATATACCTCCAATCTTCATCTTGGTAGAAACGAGCCAATCTTGCAGGCGAAGTAGCCCCATCTCCAAATCATTGAGTTCTGGACAGATTTCAACTGCAGGGCTTTCATAGAAATGTTGACTGCCACGATTCCAGCTCAGGGATTCTTTGGGATTCTAGGCAGATGCAACATGATATGTCGTATCCAGTAATAGGGCCATTATACAACACGATTTTTCGGGATACCTTCAATACTCTGGAGCAATCAAAAAACAATTGGAGGGAGGTATATGTGATTGGCTTTACCACATTGTATACAGTGTATAGATTTTACTGAATACTTGCCGGTAATTGAACAGTTTGCGAACTGCAAGCCATGGCCAATTTAGTCATACTTCGATAGCTTACCCACTAGATTATCTAGATCAATCTAAACTAAACATGGTAATGTTCCAATTCGCAAACTGTTGGTTCCCTAGGGACATTCCTACCATGGCCAGCTAGGACAAGATCTGGGGCACCGCTGGGCCCACAGCTGCATTGAATGCGTTTCTGCAGCTATCGCCTCCCGGGGAATTTCTGGTGCCTCGGCGACCGGAGGATTGGAAGATGTCGGAAGTGACATGTTTCAATGAGATTTCTCAAATTCCCATTTTGTTCACGTTTCTTGAAAAACTCAGAATTCCGTGATTTAAGTCGAAGTATAACATAATTGGGATCTAACTCCAATACTTTGGTATAAACAGTGGTATTTGTTTATCCGTGTTAGTTTTTTTTTTGCACAATGAGAGTGTTTTAGGGATGATGAAGTGCTGGATGGATTTGACACCAGGACGTGCCACTTTGTGAACGAGGGTCCGATATCAAAGAGAGGATGTCTGGTGGCAAAAGGAGGGGCCCTGAAGTTCTCCAGAAGGTTCACTTTGACTTTGGGATACATATTAATATCTTTACATAGTTTTAAATATTTCCCAATTCAACACGTTTTAAAGTTTAGTTATGTTCTAGTTATTTTCTTATTTATGTTTTCTTCGGTTAAACCGTTGTTGAAGTTGCCTCCGTGGATTCATTGAACAGGGTCATAAATTCACCTGGGAGTTCCCAAGATCTGAGGTCGAGGAAGACTTGAAGCTTCTTGGCCGTGCGTGATTCGGCCGTGGACCTCCTGCTGGTTCGTCCGACGGCGGGCTGCTTTAAATATCCAAATGGGGTACCAAATCATCCGGAATCATCCAAGATTAGACCATATTTTAGTGTTGAAACCTATGGTTTTGGGGATCCACCATTTTAAGACACCCCAAATACTTGCTGAGAAGAAAAACATAAACCCCCCATAATTCATAGCCAAATACTCCCTCGGGACCTGGATCCATCGGGTATGGTAAAGATGGTGAAAGGTCCTTGCAAACAGGGCCCTGGTACCTGTAGATTTAATTGAGAATCATCTTTGTCTTGACTTATGTATCACACCTTTTTGGCCTAACGCACCAGATTTCCGAGTTTGTCACTTGCCTGGTACCCCGGAGTACGGAGTAATCTAAGCAGGAAATGGACAAACCCCATTCTTCTTAAATAAACAATGATAAATCATCCCATTTCTTGTTTACTTGAGACAATTCGGGATCTACAACTTTACAGATGATAATTTATATGATAAATAATGGTAAACAATAACTAACACACATCTTTCCGATTTCCTAGGTCCCATGTTTGAATCTCGGAGCTTCTGCCGAGGTTCCATGGCTATTCCCAGCACATCTACGTGCGGCGAGCACAGGTGACAGTGCCTCATAGCTATTTTCTGCAGGTCGCCATGGAAGCCATGAGGTCGCCTTGAGGTACCAAGAGTGGACAGCTATACCCGCTGGTCAACGTTTACAATGGAAAATCACTATGTTATTGATGGGAAAATCCACTATTTCTATGGCAATTGTTCAATAGCAAACTGTTAGTTTACCAGATGGTAATCATGATTCTCAACCACTTCATTATGGGTTGGCGGTTGCATTTTATCTTTTGGATGATGATCTTAAATGACTACCACATGTTTTCTGCTGCTGGTTTCGAGTTGGTCTAGTTTCACGCATCCGCGATAGATCCGCCATAGACTTTACTTGGCCATATCAAGCCTCAAGCCTATAGTTTGAAACCAACATATATAGTGCTATCTAGGGGCCCCGTCAATGGTTTTTGTGCATAGTTACTTAGTCATTCCCCTTGTCAATAGACACCTCCTTAGAAACCCTGGTGGAATGTATTGGATTGCTACTGCGACGATTATGAGGCTTTAAGAATGGGGATATGTGTCATGTTCTGCACTAAACATGTGCTTGTTGGATAAACATGTGCTTGTTGCAGGGTATCTGGGATATTCTGAGATTACCAAGAGACAAACAAGTCAGTGTACTTGATGGTTGTTGAGAAATGTGGCAGGCCCAGACATGTTTGCCGTTTACACCGCAACAAAACTATTTTTATCGCTAGCTTTACAACATTCACCAGCAGCGTCCAACAACGACATGTATGGTTTAGAGGTTTAAGCATCACCCACTGGATTCTAGCCATTGAAGACATAGCGAAGTGAGTTGGAGGGTCTTCTGCTATGTCCATTTTTGGTGATAAGGCCTTTGTTGAGACCTTGGACCGGCATGCGACGCAGAGAAAAAACACCAAGCGGCCCGCTTTGCAGTCCAAGCTGGGAAAGGAAATTCACCACCTTGAGGAGGAACATGATCTGCACCATGTGGGACTATCAAGTCAAGGTGCTAGTTTTATTCCTACTATGTGAATGTGGGGCCATCAAGATAGGTAAGATAGGTAAGTTGGTTTAGTTTAGAACCCCAATAAGTGTTGGATTTTTGGCTTGTGAGTGGAGTCGGGGCCACGTTGTGTGTGTGTGTGTGTGTCTGTGTGTGTGTGTCAACAAGACCTTCACCGAGCGCAATGGGCCTCGGGCTCTTGAGTCTACGTGCACAAGGGTCGCTCGTAGTAGGTTTGAGTCCATGGCTCAAGCACCACCCATGATGAATGATGAAGTACAATAAGCATTAAGCAGTCAAAACATGATGAAATACAACCTCGGAAAACCTAAGAATTACAGCTGGCCGCATGAATCTTCCAGATGCTTCATGGTGCGGTTCGATGTTTGCTTCCACTTTCCCTCAAGAGATTCTTCTGATCTCCACCGAAACGGGGGTTCATCCCGTGATAGCGAAACTGGTTCGTAATCAATCATAAATCCCCATTTCCAAGGCTTGTCCCACAGTCTAAACCACAATCACGCACCACTCACGGTCATCGCAGTCCCCCCCCCAAAAAAAAATGGTGGAATTATGTGGAATGTAGACTCCCAATGGTGGGGACCCCCGAGCCACCATTGGATTTT
Source organism: Symbiodinium sp. clade C Y103 (assembly GCA_003297045.1). Taxonomy (NCBI): domain Eukaryota; class Dinophyceae; order Suessiales; family Symbiodiniaceae; genus Cladocopium; species Cladocopium sp. clade C. Next base: position 142,916 of record BGPT01000161.1, on the reverse strand, counting down.
TGCTCATCTTTCAGGATCAGTTTCAGCCATTTTCAGCCTTGGGGTTCCTTTTTGATGCTGCCCCTGTAATGTGGGGTCCCCCCAGTTATAAGTTGGTTTATAAACCCCGTTAACATCACCCCGTTAACACCATTAACTATACTTACAAGTAAACCATAGTGAAGTTGGAGTTATGTGGCCCCCAATAATGCCATTTTATTTTAAAATCATCAGTGACAAGTCCCATTGAGTATCCTCGTATCTTTGTTGATGTTAGGTCACCATTTCCCAATTGTTTGGGCGAACTGCCAGTTCCCATCCCACCTCGGCAGTTGACGCTGCAGCAGAGTCGAAAGGACCTCGAAGAGGCAGAGGTGCGAAAGTTGTGTCCACCCGACATGGGGGGTTTCATGGGTTTCTCTATTCATTGGATTGGTTTAAGGGAAAATTTACAGGAAACCATGGATTTTCCTATCAAATATAGGGGTTTCCTGTAAATTTTCCCATAAACCAATCCAGTGATCTATGAGTTAATCATGGAAAATAGGGATATCCCCGGTATATAACCATCAAAACTGCAGTGACTTGCTGATATCACTCAACTGTATTTTGATATGGGGGTGTCTTCAAATGGGGGATCCCCAAGTTACCGTGGTTGTTTCAATATTAAGTCATGGTCCAATGACTTGGCTGCTTTGGGGTGCTCCCCTTTTAGGAAACCTCCATATACTGGGTGTATACTCCCTGGCTATTTAACACAGCCATGGAAAATTGCCAATTTTGGATGATTTTCCCATTAAAACCTCCATTTATAGTGGATTTTCCATGGCTATGTTAAATAACCAGAGGGTAATCATCAAAACTGGGATTTTGCAGGACGTGCTGTACGAGAACCAGGAGGTAGTCAGTCGCGCGGAGCGCTACTATTTGCCGGCGCAAGCTGCGATCCAGGTAGGGCCACGCTGCCACAAATCAAAAACCGGGAGGGATAAAGCAATGAGATATGGGGAATAATCCATCAAACATTGATGGTGGAGGTTTTTCTTTGGAACCTAGGTTCAGGATTGAATTATATATATATATATATATTATATTACATTATGTTGATGTTCATGTCGAGACTGCATATTCAGTTATTTGAGAAGAATTGACAATGAGATTTTAAGCAACAACATCTGGGATATCAGCCAACGAGTGTTGATGAGGATGACAACTTTCCAGGCTAAAGCGAGAAGTGAATGTGAACATGTCGATAGTATGTGCGTGGATATGTAACCTGGTAAAGTTTGGAGTTGAAGCAATTAAACTTGTGATATCACTAGCAAATATTAAGATTGTGATTTCACTAGCAAATGATGGATAAACCCTTGATGATTTGTAAGTGCTTATCGTGTGTGACTGTTGTATCTATATACTGAGAAATAGCATATCCTGTCTGAAATTATTTTACATGGTAGTTGGATGTAGCTGGCAATCTTTTAGTGTGGGAATTGGAGGTTCTGTTTGAAGCCCCCTGAATAGGCAGATACACCATGATAGACCCAATGATGACTGGAAGTGTCGTCAACAACCACTAGTGGTTCCCCTAAGTATACAATATTTATCAATATTTGATACCCCCAACAGGCATGCTACTAGCAGCCACCTAAAAATTCCATATGTTCCGGTAAGTATCAAGTGATGATGTCATCCACTTGAAACCCACCATATGTGAAATCGGCAGAAGATTCCGCTCTTGGGGGAGCCTTCCACCAACGGTATTAAGATTGGAATCCTGCTATCATTCTTACAGGTTGTAAATGGGGGTTACAACACTCTGTGGATCCGAATACTTTCTGAGAAGGTCTATAGAATTCATGTCCCAAGTACGTCCTGAGAAGGGACTTCGGTAGTTGCATTTGAGTTTTGTTTTGAACCACTTAGGGAGTGATTGAAATGCCTATCCTACCTTGCATGAGGGACTTGTTTGCTTGTCAGCTGAACATGACTATGTATAGAAGAAAAAACATATACTCCACCTTGGATATACAATGATGTACAATTATACATGCATAGACATGTACTGTATATACATTGATCATGTACCATGAATCTACCATGTGCCTTCATCATGGGGACTAGTCACATAAATTCGCAAAACCTCCTCCAGTTTCATTGCCCGGACCAAAATGTCTGCCTGATGCCAGGGATGGGAAGCAGAGAGACATGAGCAGGACCTGCGGTTCGATGGCATCCCCGCCCGTCCGGCATCTCAAAGACCCATCCCAGAAAGTGCCGCCCCGCTGTGGCCCTCATAAGTTCTCATCAGTTCATTTTGTAAACCAACCAAACTGCAAATGGAGGTTTCCTAAAATAGGGGTACCTCCAAATCATCCATTTTAATAGGATTTCCCATTATAAACCCTTCATTTTTGGGTACCCCCATTTTAGGAAACCCCCAAATATCTCGAAGTGGAAACCAAGTTACTTATTGATTGCGGGCACCACATTGCACGCAGAGCTGGTTTAATGAACTGGCAGCCAGCCTTTGCAACTCTCATTGCAGTGGGTAATACACTTCATCCCAGCTAGATGCTAGAAGATGCTTGGTGTGCATAAAGCATTTGTCCCTTCTTTGCCACTCTTTCGGCTCAGGATCTTGTGTTTGTTTTTTTTCGGGTCACAACCTATGATATGTTCTTATTTGGGGTGGACAAACCTCCAATGACCCATCCCAATCATATGATATCAATTGATATCATATGTACATACTTATGAATGAGTCCAATTCTGTTCATTCCAACAATTTATAGACTCCCCTGAGTAAAATATGTGTTCTTGGTTGACCCTAATTTCCAGACTCCACAGAGTCCAATCTTTAGTTCTCCGTTTCACAGCATGGCAGCTGGTCCTCGACTGATGTTGGTCAGTCTGGGCCTTCTCTGCCTCAGTTTCTCCCTGCAGGGCTGTGGCCCCACCGCAAAGCCTGCCCCGGCGAAGCTGGCACCTCGGGAAGTGCTGGAAGTCCTGGGAGCGCCTTGTAACGTGGTGACAGCAGAAGGCTGCAATCCCATTCAGTTGCCATTGGTGTACCTTGATGGATGGGGGCATGATGGGCGGGCTTAGTAGTTTCTAAGTATATGATATCTCAATATGAAATAAATGAAATAATGTTGGTGGGATTACAACTACCATAACTAGGATTAGCTGAGGTTTCAACACGTTATCATCGAGTTGTGGCTTTGGGGGAGGGGCACATCTTTGATTGAATAATATAAACCATACACCACGCTGCTATATAAGTATTATAAGTGTCTTTTTGGGCTGGACTCTTAAAACTGAACCTATGGTTTCAGGGTCCAGCGGAGATCCTGCCAAACACCTGGGTCTAGGTAAGAAACCCACATGTTGACGCAGCCAAGAAATAATGTCCTAGCCATTGGTGAATGGTCGAATCAGAACGGATAATTCATGCACTGTTTCACCATTTGACGAGGAGAAATAACTTTATATCTCGAAATTGTAGGGTAGGTCATTCATGGCAGGTACCATGTTGACATAAATATCGGGTGACTTTGATGCGAAGTTTTCGAGTGGAAAAAGGCTTGCTGATGTTCCCATACGAATAGAATATAAACAGATAAGTGGGGAGGTACGATGTCTATAGAGTACCCTTTGGTAATTTAACATAGCTATTATTGAGAATTGCCATTTACGGTTGATTTACAATGATTTACCTATCAAAATTGGTGATTTTCCAGAGCTATCTTAGTTTACCAGAGGGTAACCACAACCATAAATGATCATTTGAAACAGGTATTGGTAAGTTGACTAATCGCTAATCGCGATGTTCATTGGATGATAAGCAAACCGCTTGAAAAGCTCACAAGCTGTCAGTTGTAAAGGTCCTCTCCAGTTGGTAACTTGTCATATAATATCATATAATATCCATAATTACAGTATAATGGAAAATTGTGGGATTTTACGACTGTCACAGTTAACATTTCCATGTAGCACCCCCCCCCAAAAAAAAAAGGGTGCCAAAAAGTGAATTCCAACCCGCAAAGAATGGTAATTATGTATGTTCATTTATTCTATTTTTGGGTGGTGCTATGAAGTTGAAATAGTCATATAAGTCATAAGACATAACCATAGAAAAGACATAACCATAGCCATGTCTGTATACATACGTTTTTACCTACATCATCGTGCCATAGCGGCTGCCGTATAACCATAACCCTATCCCCTTGAAACCTTCATCGCGCCACAGGCCCACGGCCTATAATCCCCAATGCTCCAGCGACAGCCACTCGCCCAACCTTTAGAGAAAAAAAATGATTCAGCCACCAAACATGGGGTTTGATGGGGTATAAATAGATATAAATAGGGGATTCCATATATTTAATGGGATATGTCATGTTTTTTTTTATCGGGATGGGAGATAGAACCAACAATTGTGATATACACAGTCAACCATTCTTTCACTGAACATGAGGATTTCTTGGGTTAGAAGGCCGGATATATTAAGAAAATGCAGAGGGTATATAGATATACAGCAACGAAGGCTGCTTTTTGCACGTACAAGCCTTTGGTCACATGTGGTTGTGGGTCAGCACTACCCACCCAAAGTCCGGTCGACCATGAGTCAATACTGCCTTGACTTCTGGAGGTGTAGGTTGTGATTTGTAGAATGGGTAATGCTACAAGCCACCTCGAACAGTGCCTTCGAACTCTGATAAAAGATCTCTCACGAGTCCGAACCATTTGCTGTATGATGTTGAGATTATCTATAGAGCTCAGGCCCAGTTGCTCACCATGTTGAACCACTGTCAGTTGTGTTGTTTTTTTTCCCCATGCTGGCCCATGTTAGTTGCCGACCTTCCAACTGCGATTGGGGAGGTGATAGATTCTCTAGTGGTGCACACGTCTAGAGTCTATATAGAGATGTCTAAAGTCTATGTGACCTGGAGNGGTGATAGATTCTCTAGTGGTGCACACGTCTAGAGTCTATATAGAGATGTCTAAAGTCTATGTGACCTGGAGGATCATTCCAAGAATCGTGGGAGGAAATAGACATAATCTCTGGACTTTCCTCCCACGATTCTTGGAATGATCCTCCAGGTCACATAGACTTTAGACATCTCTATATAGACTCTAGACGTGTGCACCACTAGAGAATCTATCACCNCTCCAGGTCACATAGACTTTAGACATCTCTATATAGACTCTAGACGTGTGCACCACTAGAGAATCTATCACCTCCCCAATCGCAGTTGGAAGGTCGGCATCATCCCAATTGCCATACCCAGGCGGCTCACCAAACTTGCCCCTACGCCCAGAAACATATATCGCATACAAGTATGTGTATAGAATGAATAAAATATTTAAAGTAAACCGTTTCTGCCAACAGAAATCCGCCACCAGGTTTGGATTTGTCCAGAAATAGGCTGGATACCTCCCAAAAATGTAGCAGGTCTTGATCGGGAAATACGCCTTGGGATTAAGGTGGTTCACTCGAGTAAGTGACTAAGGTTATACCTCTAACTATGACTGGACTAACCCCACTTACCCATACCCTACTTATAGCTCCAGTTTTACACGGTTTTACCCATTCACTACAGCAACTGTGGTGAACCACCAAGCAGTTAATCCTCAATGTACCCAAGTTTTGGTATGGACTTTATCGAGGTGCTTGAGACACTGAGGAAGCCTGAAGGGGGTTGTCCCATGTCAATAAATGGGTTTGTTTGAACATTAGGTACCTCTAATTCAGTGGTTAATGATCATATTTTTTCCCATGAAATGGTCATTTAGTCATTTTGTGGGTATACCCAGTTTTTCAGACACACCCATAAATGAGTGATACTTGTGGATGGTTGCGAAATCCTGCACCGGTTTGGATATAATGGTTATCCCATTATCCCATCATTGTGATAGTTTCCAACTGGTGCAGGATTTCGCAACCATCACAGTAGCATCGCTTTTGTCCCATTGAAATGACCACGAATTCTAAAATTGAACGAGGTTCAAGACTATACAACACTTGGACTTCTACCGTGGTTTCGAAGCGACTAGACAAGTCCCGACTTCTCTTCATTAAATCCAATGTGTGAATTCATGCGTTAATCCAATCTCTTGTTGATTAGATTTGTATGTGTTACTTTGTTTTGACATTCTGAAGGATTGAATCCCACACTATCCCACATGTTCATGGTTTACTTGGTTTAAGTCCATGATTCTAATGGTTGAATTCCAAAGTATCTTGGTCAACTCCTCATGTCTTCCACTGAGGTTCCAAGTGCTGGTTCCAGCTGCAGCCCGAGGATCGCGCTTCCCTGGTTGTCTACGATGACACCGAGCAGCGGGAGGAAGACATTGCGGCGGAGTGGGCGGAGAACATTCAGCAGGCAGTGGAGGTGAATGTGTGGCCTTACATGATTTTAAATCGTCTTTATTATTCTTTATGTTTGGTTGAACATGCGCAACATGTTGTATGAATATATAATTTGCAAATTTATAGATACAATGAACATACATGTACACATGTTTAAAGTTAAGTATGCATGTATGTATTTTATATTCACATATAGTTTTATATAGTTTTATATTTGAACTTTGATATGTCTTGGAAGGTGGTTGGAAAGAAAAAAAACTCTTGAATTTGCTCAACGAAAATCGGAATCTAGACCATGAAAATGAACATGTATATTTTCTTGGAGTTGAAACTTTTGTTGTGTTTTTCATGGGCGACTGGATCTGATTCCCGTCCTTTCCAGAAGCCAATATTCTGCAGACCACATACCCTTTTCGCAAGCCAGAGATTTTTTCAATGGTCCGATCCCATTCTCACCTCTTGGAATGTCCCCTCCCCAATCCACAGGTGTCCAGGTCAAATACCTGGGACTTTGGGATTGCAGCTGTTGCACCTTGGTGATCAACAGGCGATAGCTTGGTGCAGGGAGTCAATCGTCAAACATCTGGAGGAAATCGACTGAGGATAGGTAGGAAATAGTACAACTTATTTCATGTTCTGTCATAAATGGGAATATGTTATTAGGATATATTAGGATACCATGTATTCCCACAAAATGGCTGGCTTCCCTATAGAAGCACCATTAAGTCAAATCAAATTCTACCGCAGCAATTTTGTTTGGCAGGGTATCGAAGATTGTCCGTGTCATGATCCTGGGGAGTCTCAACTAAGGGCAGTTTGAGCTCTGTTGGTTGGGTGTTTTTTTCTAATGTTCAACCCTAGGTACAAGGAATATAATCTGGTCCAGAAAATAGGGGTGTAAATTGCAGAGAGGATGGTTTGGGCCCAAGAATAATGGTGAACCAGGGCCGCTACTGACTAGTTCCAATGGGGGTTCTGCTAGCTGCTAGTCCATTACAGGAGTCCCTAGTTTCCAGCAATCGAGGCAATGGATAAAAAATCCATCGTGTGTATCCATTTTGCATGATATACTACCCAGTTTGACATGGAACCCCCAGAAAAGTGGTCTGGAAGGTGATTTTCCAGATGCCATTTAGTTCCATGTGTTGTTTTGTTTGTGTGTAATTATGAAAAACAAGGATTTTCAAGGACACACCATTTTGATCACTACATTGGATCATTTCACATCATTTCACCTTCTTCTCGCAATAGTCTCACATCTCTCGTGGCCAATGCCCCTTTCCTTTGCCGCTACCAGGGATGCACGCACTCTTAGCTGCCCTCTCTAAATGGGGCAATACCACACGGTCCTTGCAAAGACTGAAAAAAAACTCGTTCGGCAAGACAACTATGGTTGATTAAATCGTTATATAAATAGTCGGCAAATAGTCATATAAGTAATGCGATGTAATACCCATGATTTCCAACTTTACCAATCCAGCCTTCGTCCCAAAAAAACCGCCGTGACTTTCCATGTCCAAAAACTTGAACACATCCTTACCCAACAGACACTTCCTGGGTCTAGCTGGGTCTAGCTGGGTGTCCCATGTCCAAGGTGCCGATTTTGGATTCCTTGGCGTTCTCTGCGGGCGTCCAATATCGGGAAGTTTCCAAAGAGATGGACCTCTACGGCACGGAGCAGTTCTTCGCCAATGTGCAACGCAGGCGGACCAAGGGACGGACCGGGACAAATGCTCTGAGAACTATGGAAAATCACAATTTTTAATTGGAAATTCCACTATAAATTGCCATTTTCAATAGCTATGTTAGTTTACCAGAGGGTAGTAGCCAGTTACTATATGGATCTAATTGGGATGACCCCCCAAGTAGATGACATAGTTTGGAGATCTCCAACAGATGATCTGTCAACATGGATCCGTGCCAGGCACATTGTCTATTCCGCAAAGTTGGCATCCGATGCACGCGAGAAGCTGGCAGCAGCCTTTCACGAAGCTGTGGAGGTTTTACCCCAAAATCCTCAGACTGATGAGGAATTCGTCGCTGGTCGTCGGTTTCATGATGTTCCATTCACATGGGTTTGTCTGAAAATGGAGCAATAGTACTCAATTCTAATGGATTGGCCGTGTGTGTGTGTGTGTCAGTTTTTGTCCCATGGTTCTAAGAGACCCACATCATTGTTTCCAAAATATGTTGTAACATGGTGCAACAGTTTTGATAGCCCCAAAAGCACACCACTGGAAAAAGACAACAGCATCAGCAACAAGAACAGCAGCAACAGCAAGAGCAGCAACAAACGAGGTCAAATGGTTCCATTTCTTTGAACGTTTTGGCACGCACTACGTCAAAGAGGTCTCCTATGGAGGTGTCATGCGCATGTCGCTGTTTCTGAAGTCGACTGTGAAGGAGGATGCCAGGATCAAGAAACTTGCTGGTGATTTCAGAATGAGTTTTACTGAGTTTTACCATGTTTTACCAATGGAAGATATGGAACATGGGGATGATTGAACCCACTATAGCCAACTAAACAGGCTGGTGATTTCTTTTTTTTTTACTTCCAACTTGGTATGACGATGCCGCTTTACTTCCGGATTGTGGCATGGCTTGGAACGGGCAACCAGGCAAGACAACTGGAACTTTTACCTGCAACTGACCTTTGCAAAGCTAGCTGGTATCAAGTTCCCCTTCGGCCCTGAGCATTCAGAAGAAGAGTTTGAAGCATTCCGTCACTATACACTCAATCAGCACTTTTTCGCCAAGGGTGGCAACGAAAGCGAATCTTCTTCGTGGCTTCATTCAGTGTTTGTTTTCGTCCCAACAAATGGAATGACGATCGCAAGTGGTTTTTTTTAATGTTTTTTTCTTTTTCCCCCGGTGGGTGAACTACCCCAGAATTAGTCTAAGGGACCATCTAAAGGAGAGCACCTCATTTTTTGAAGGAAAAACATGGTTTCCTGCAATTGTTTCTTGAAACGAATCCAATGAAACCACCAGGAATTGGATTATCGGAAGTGGTTGGTGACGCTGAAAGAAAAGCCCGCCCCAGTTCGAACTCGCTTGGGTTCCATCGAGGACTTCTTCAACAATTCGATCGCTTTCAGACGCATCTCGCGAAGTTCAAAACCCCTCTTGGTTGATGGTTACAGGGGATTCGATTCTACCCAATACATTGGGGAGTACAATATCCAATAGGGGAATCCCAATTGATTTATATATATATATATATTATTGCGTATATTACGGAAGATTTATGTATATAATATACAATATTTATATGTTCGATTAAACATACAGGCAATGCAATTTGTGTGTTTTGTATATATATATATATACGTATATATGCATATATATATATATACATACTGGTACGTATATGTGTGCACACTTGCCCACTGACATGACATGTACATATAAAGCCGTTCTGTTTGAAACAACATGTTTGAGAATCAATGGGAGCTACTGGCTCAACGGCTCAACCTCATGTTTTGCTGGGTCATTACCTACTCGTTGGATCAGAACACCTGCTTAGAGTAACTGGTTGGGAAGTGGGGCGGGAAGATCCACCTATGCAAGTTCTACATGCAATCACCCCACTTGGGATTTCTGATCACTTGGGTTTTCGATAGTGACTTGTTTTAATATGTGTGATGATGATGGTCCAGATCAGCTCAGGCATCCTCAAGAAGTACATGGCAAGTTGCCCAAGTAGTGAGACCTTGGGGGTGTGCAACGGCTACGGCGTCTGTGACTTTGCCAAGCACAGCTGTGAGTGCAATGCCATCGGTGCTTACAAAGAGAAGGACGGGAACTGCTATCCCACCTGTCTCTTGCCGCAAAATTGGCATTGGTTTCGTTTGGTTTCCTTTTTCAACCTACTGGCACAGGATTATTGACAGTGAATTGGCAGATTTTGTTTTGCTCTAGTGATGGATGTGTATTAGAAACACAGAACCAGATTCAAGATATGATACTACCATTTTTTCCGGGATGCGCTTGAACCAGGGCTGGTTTTTGGTTGGAGAAAAGACTGAAGACTGGATCATCATATTTCAGTTCATTCGTATGTCTCAAGAATCGCTTGATTCACATTTTTTGTTTATTTTCATCGTCATATTGGCTGGGTGTAAACTCTCTGCAGTGGCCGCAGGTCGAAACAACTGCAGTGGCCACGGCGAATGCAAGAATGGCCAGTGCCAGTGCCACTTCGACACCAAGGCGGCAGTAAAAATTGGTAAAAATTGGCTGGTGCAGAGATGAGGTATACCCCAAATTAATGTAATTATTGAAATATCCCCACTTGTAGATGGGATGATAGAGGTTCTGTATGGATTATCAACCACGGATCCTAAGTGGGATGCACATCCAAGTACCAATAGAACCCTGAAGTCCCGAGGTGGCAATCTATGATTTTAAGTGGGGGAAATGATGGTAACTAACCACTGGGATTTAAGCTGTCCTTCTTTTTGGACCCAAAGTAGTTGTAAATAAGTTGGTCTCACTTCTGGAAGCATCAAACTGTTGATTGGTTTAAAGAAAACAACAAGTGGCCCAATCCCCATTTGTTGTTGTTGATGCTATCTAATTCGGGATATCCAATTTTGACACCATGACGGTGTATCATTTTGAATCAGATTAAAACAACCAGCTTTGACCGGTCAAACGTTGGTTCGGTTAGTTTTCTGGTGAATTTGATTTGTAGATGCTGTTGTGACTGAACTATTTTTTACTTGGTATTCTACTAAAGCAAAGGTGCCCTTGTTTATCACAGAAATTCTGATGGTGATGATGATGGTGATGATGTGAATATATTGCACCATCTGGGACAGAGATGCATGTCAGCAATCGTGTCAGCGCTTCAGATCCGAACGTCAGCCGCTTAGGCTTACAATCATGAAGCATATGCCGTTTGGTGCTTAACACCAATTGAAAATGATTCTCTTGATTAACGTCGCCAAAACACAGCGCGTTTTTGGTGCAGAACACGAAATTTTCTCCTGAGAAATAATATCGCATGTTTGAAAAGTGATCAAGCCAAGTTTTGCANAACGTCGCCAAAACACAGCGCGTTTTTGGTGCAGAACACGAAATTTTCTCCTGAGAAATAATATCGCATGTTTGAAAAGTGATCAAGCCAAGTTTTGCACAATTCCTGCCGGAATTGTGGGTCCAAGGGCGCAGTGCAAAGAGTGAGGATCTCATTCCATAGCAATTTAGTTCAGTAATGTGTGTGTACATCTTTGGTGCTTCCGTCGTTCGTCGTTGAGCCTAAATTATAGCGCAGCAGATGTCACGAGAGCTTGGACTAAATTTCTTGGGAGTGCGTGCTCCATTGCGACGTTCGAAATATTTTCAGATTGGAAAGCTGCTCACAACTGAGTAACAGTTGTGGCGAATTTGAGAGAAACGGTTCCAACACTCCAGACTTGATGCCATTTGCTNCGAAATATTTTCAGATTGGAAAGCTGCTCACAACTGAGTAACAGTTGTGGCGAATTTGAGAGAAACGGTTCCAACACTCCAGACTTGATGCCATTTGCTTGTCTCCAGAGTCCATTGAAACAGCATGTAACTACAAGCATCCGCGCATGAATTTGTAGTGCTTAGCGCAGTGCGATTTATTTGGATTGTGCCCGTGCACTCAGTTCAGAGTCTTGCAACTGTGATTTTTAGATTTGACTTGCGAAGCCATTGNTGCGATTTATTTGGATTGTGCCCGTGCACTCAGTTCAGAGTCTTGCAACTGTGATTTTTAGATTTGACTTGCGAAGCCATTGACCAAGTTAGGTTTGGTTTGCAGTCAGTTGTGCATGTCTGTCAATTTTTTCCTCGTGCTTGCAATCTTCACATTTGGTGGAACCAAATGTTTGCTTGCATGTTCTGAACTGCAAAGAGAGCCACTTGAGAAGTGGTGGAAACGTAGTGATAGCAGGANTCACAGTGATTGACATCAGAAGAATCTACATTTAAGATCTTGAAAGGTATCTGGTTGGAAATCCACTGTGTTTATCCCCTGGGGCTGTTAAATTCCGCATGGTAGCGGAGCACGTGGTGCTCAGCAAGTAGTTGATCCAGTTTTTATCTTTGGAAACAAGCCCCCAATATTTGTAGGGACAACACATAGAGTTACAACCAGTTCCTCCGGTGTGCAGCCATGGCCTCTGGAAGGGAGCGGTCTCGTGAGCTTGATGACCGTGGGAGATCGCGTCAAAGGATTGAAAGTGGTCGTCCAGTGGTCTCTGAGCGCCACAGATCGTTGCCTGTTCCGTCCCTTGGATCCATGCAGTCAGATGCCAAAACTCTTGCGCTTGAAAAGCAGATTCATGAACTTCAGATGAACTTAGTAAACATGGGAAAGAATCTGGAGACTGTGGTTGAACAGATGAAAGGACAACAGACTGCTCTGGTTGCTGCCAGCAAAGCTTTTCAGAGTCAACAGGTTCAACTGAATTCTCTGCAAAGTGCTGCGCAGACTGCAGCAGCGCAAATCCCTGCAGGTGCCAACACGCCTGTTGATCCAAGTTCGCATGCCACAGATTCCAGGAAGATCGAGAGTTTGTCCAGCCCATTTTCTTCGCCCCTTGGCGGAGGACTTGGTTTTGGTGACTTGTCAAATGCCCCAGCAGCTACTAATCCAGCTGTGCGCATTCCAGGTGTGGAGAACAGTCAAGCCCGTGTCATGAATCAAGCTGCCTCGGAGACAGTTGGAGCTTCAGTCGGACTTGATGCATTGGCCAAGTCAGATCGTTGGCTGCCAGCCATGCCGTCGGTGGATTCATCGAAATGGCGCACACGTTTGGATGAGATTTTGGGCATCGAGTCATTTGTAGAGAACCTGGTTAGTTGGGTTGGCTTGATCAATCATGAATTTGCTCATGAGATTCGTTTTTCAGCTAGTTGCCTTGATCCGATTCCCAACCACCAGTTGAGCACAGTGCAACTTGCCCGTGGAGCCCGCTTACTTGGTATGTTGCGACAGATTTTTGGCCAGACGGCCAAGGCAAGAATAATTTTGTTGGCATACCAAGAAAAGCCCGGACCCAAGAATGGTTTCGAAGCACTTCGGCTCATCGTGGCAGAGTACATGTTGAAATCAAGGCAGGAGATTTTGCATTTTCGTAGTGCTTTGGTGAACCGTACGTTCAAAGCAGCCAGCATCACTGAGTTGATTCAGAATCTTGACTATGAAGAGAGCCGTTACCAGAAATTGCTTGCGATGTTGCCCACTCATCTGAGCCGGGATGGACTGTTGATTCAATCTTCGGATTTCAGCATGATCCTCTTTCGTAGTTTGACTGGCGCAGCTCGTGACTATGTAATGCTCCATTCCAAGACAGATGAGTATGTCGACTTGAAAGCTGCAGCTTTGAGGTATGAATCTAGCTCTAGAATTTGGACAGAGATTTCTGGAAACACCAGCTCGCACTACATGCACAGTGCTTTGGATGGTGGGAAGAAAGAAAAAGGAAAAGGAAAAGGAAAAGGAAAAAGTAAGGGAAAAGATAATTCAAGCAGCAGCAACGGTTCAGCGGGAAAGGATGAGAGAGAGGAGAAGGAAAGGAATGCTACGTGTTTCCGTTGTGGTCGCAAGGGTCACTACAAGACAAATTGTCATGCCAAGAAAGATTCCAACGGGAAGCCGCTTGACATGAGTACTGCTGCGAAGGATAGCAAGAGATCAGATTCCAAGGAGAAGAAGGGGCCAGAGAACAACAGTGGTGGAAAGGGCAAGGGCAGTGGTCAGGGAAAGAAAGGTGCCGGAAAAGGCAAGATCAATGAAATGGTGGAGCAGCACAAGGAAGGCGAGAACCCGCCTGAACTTGATGGGAATGGATCCAGCTCTACGGACCATCAGCCACCAATGAAATCTTTCATTGGCCAGTGGTACCAACAGAAAGTTTTGAACTTCGAGAAGTCGCTTGACCATTTGCAGAAGCAGAGCAAGAACGTTTCGTTTGACTCTGACACTTTGTCGGCATGCAGCGTTGAGCATTGTTGTTGCAGCGTTTTTCACCCATGTCCTGATCAAAGTTTTCCTGATTCAGAGTTTTCCAACCGTTTGCAGCCAAATCATCTGTTTTTCATGCCCTTTTTATGCCCGATGAGTGAAACCAATGAAACAAGATGTTTGCAGCAAGCCTCAGATAGCCATCGTGATGCTGATTGGTGGCTCATTGACTCAGGAGCCAGCGCCTCTGTTGTGAGCGCACGGTTTGTTGATCGATACCGAATTGTAAAGTCAGTGAATTTGAAACCAAATTCAGGACCTGGATTTTCTACAGCATCAGGTGAAGTGATTTTTCCAACGTCTCTCGTTTGTCTCCGAGTGTTTTTCACCATGGTCGCAACCAATGATCCGTCCAAGACTTTTTTGAAAGAATGCTGGATTTCAGCTTTTGTTGCAAATGCTCCAAACAATGTCCTCTCAGTGGGGAATTTGCTTAGAAAAGGATGGAGTCTTGGTAGTGACGGCGGTGAGGTGTCTGTGCACTTTGGCAATTTCAGACTGTCAAGTGTGACATGGCAAAATGTTCCATGGATCTTGCATGACAGCAGCCACATGCCAATCGATGTGCCAAGTGACAAAAGTTTGGAAAGGAAATCTGTTGAGAAGATGGTGAATTCTGAGGAGCTTGCGTTTGAGAACCAACCATTTGTGATGACAACAAAGCGCTCAGCGGATACGGATATCCGAGAACTGGATCCCGCAGCCGTTTCTAGCACTTTGAATCCGAACACCAATGAAGTTTCCATACGTGACCAACTGGAGGCCGATCCAATTAAGTTTTCCAGTGAGCCGTATGATTTTGATTTTGAGCCCAATCACGCAACCGAACTCGATGCAAACGTTTCTGATTCAGTTTTTGCTGCAGGTCCTGATGATTCCGATTCCAGACATGTGGAGAGTGGTGAGCATAGTCATCCATCCATTTTGAGAAAGGACCGGAAAAATTTGGATAAATTGCAGGAACATCGAATGCAGGGTCATTTTCCATTCCATCCAGACTGTCTAACATGCGCTGCGGCTAAATCCACCAGCCATCGTAGACGGAAACGCAAAGACGCCATGCAAAGCGAACTGATTTGTGATTTTCTGTTCATTCCAACAGGGATGCGTGCACCTTCAACTTACAAGTATTTGATTTTGTCTGATGCCATCACTGGGATGCGAGGTATTGCACCAGTTGAGACCGATGTGCGGTCCACTCAGCAATGGGTCAAAGCCTGGCTTGCGGAATTCAACCTTGTTGGACCTTCGAAATACCCTTTAGAAATCCTCACGGACGCGGAGCAAGCAGTGACTGCCTTGCTTCGGGGAGTTGATGTAGGTAGAGCCTTGTCAATCGTTCGAGGGGCCCCGCAAGCGCATCAATCCATAGGTGCCGCAGAAAACTCTGTGAGAGTCATGAAAGAGGGTTTGGCGACTTTGCGACAGGACCTCAGAAATAATGGGTTGGACATCAATTTTGAGAGTCGTGCTGCCATTAACACAGCGCTTGCCTACATTTGTTTTTGTTCAAATTTGCATGGGTCTCATTTAGACACTAAGAGTAGCCCTAAATCTTTGGCATTAGGGAGGGACATCAAGAGAGCGACGGGTAGAAGGGGAGGAAGTTGTTTTTACTGCCAAAAGTATAAAGTGGATTCATCCGTTGGAATTTGATCGTCGCTTATGCCCATCCATGTTTTTGGAATTTGACTCCAGTAGGCCGAAAGATGATTTGCAGCCAGATTCACAGACAGTAGAAGATGATGCCAACATGAGTAGACCGAAAATCATCCCTGCCAAATCGTATGGGGACATCAAGAATGTTCCTGCAGAGTGGATCAGACAGCATGGTAAGACGCCTGGTTGTGGAACTTGTGAAAGAGACAGTTTTCGAAGTCGTGTGCATTTCAGGAAGTGTGTTGATAGGTACATTGACTGGTTGAGAAAGCAGCGTGAGCCGTCTCTTGAGGTTTCTAAGCACTCCACATACCGCCAAGAACCTGACAGTCATCGCCCAGATGTCAAAGTAATTGAACTTGGTCGCGAGTCAGCTGTGCAAGAGTCTTCAGTTCCTTCATATCCCCGTTTGCGGGGTAAACAACCTGGACCAGCATTTCTGCAAGATCCCACAGCCCAGTTAGCGGATGGGGCAGAACCGGAAGGGGGAGAGTACTCTCCTTCGATCTTGGGAAAGGATGATGTGCCAGGAGCTGAGCGCAGTCAAGTTGATTTTCAACCTGATGTTGACATGTTAGCAGATCAAGATGATGTTGAAATTGATTTGGGAGACCTTGCAGAGGCATCCAATGGGAATCAAGATGACACCATGCTTGTTGATCAGGTGACTTGTTTTGATGAATATGAATTGGAAAGCATCGAGAACAGACACGTGGGTTTCATGCAGAGTGTTTATCAGGTGAAAGGTAGTAAACCACGCCGCGAGAAAGCAGATCTGTGTGGAGTTCCCATCTATNATCGAGAACAGACACGTGGGTTTCATGCAGAGTGTTTATCAGGTGAAAGGTAGTAAACCACGCCGCGAGAAAGCAGATCTGTGTGGAGTTCCCATCTATTTAGTTTTCCCTGGATATGTGATTTCTGATGCAACTGGCCAGTATCTTGACAATGAACTTGCTTTCAAAGGTATGTTTACGGAAGTCGCATCCATGACTT